>JADGJA010000600.1:0-14199 GCA_027596035.1 Thoreauomyces humboldtii | reverse complement strand
TGCTGTGGGTGGTCTTTGGCCGCGTCGCGCGAGAGTTGCGGTGCCGTCTGGACACCTGCATGGCATTGCACAACCGATCGCCGGTGGTTGCTATGATGGGACATCGGAAGGGCCGAGGTAAACATCGAAACACGGTGATGGAAAGCATTGTTTATCTGATGTTTTGTTGTGTTGGTTGTATCTCGACGCGCATATGCCTTCCGCCGATCCCTATCAGATAAATAGTTCTGTCGTTGAGGCTTGCGAATTGCCGGGAAGGACGGATGGGCTCGACGCTGAATTGGCCTACGGCGGCACGGACTGATCTGCGAAACGCGTTCCGAATCCAAAAGCTCTCTTCCCGAGACTTGCCGGAGGTCAGGCCAAGGAGCTTGAAGCCTTCGAGAAGTTTGTGGATGGATTCCGTTTGAAAGCCAACCTTTGCTCGAACGCAATGGGTTTTACGAACAGAGCAGTAAGCTTCCGTACGTGACGGTGCGTGGTGTCGGAAGTTAGGCCTGACACAGGTTATTTGACACATTTGACAATAGACTTCTCCGCAACTCTTAGATCCTTCGTCTTTCACTACCTGGTCGCGTCTTGCTTCTTTCTTCGCAGTGCGCATTGATTCAAGTCGGCCTACTCGTTTGACGGTCATTCTACCCATAGTCCCCCGTGTCGATTCCCTTTTCCGTCGAGGCTGCGCTCCGCTCCCGCCTCGTCTGGCCACGCCTCGTCTGGAGCGTTCTGACGGCGAAAATGGAGGTATGTCCAGATCCAGCTGGATGTTCTTCAGCTTTCGGCCCAGCCTAATACTTCCCTCCTCCTTGCGTAGGCGCAGGAGGTAATGAGTCCGCTCGAGGTAGGCCCGGTGACAAAGCCGGAATTTGACGGAGGGTTAACGTTGGACAACAAACCGCCGATCGACTATTCTCAGCACTCACCGAACATGCACGCCACTGGTACGGTCACGCCGTGCGATGTGGAAAGTTACGATGAGCTAGACCACTCCGGCGATGATTACGATGGCAATCCGGACAATGCGCGCGAGACGCAGGTCCCCACCGAATCTGACATGCGACAAATGATGCTCGAATCCAAGGACACATTGGAGCAACTCGCGCAAAAGGCTGCCATGACGGGACCACAGGCCGACAAGGCGCGGTCCATTCTCGTCACTCAATGGCTTGTGGCAAACTACGAACAGTGCGAAAAGAACAGCATTCCTCGAAGCAATCTTTACGACCATTACTGCTCCTACTGTCTGGAGAGCAAGATAGATCCAGTTAATTCGGCGTCCTTTGGAAAGCTCATCCGGACTGTGTTCCCGGAAATAAGAACGCGGAGGTTAGGGACGCGAGGGAAGTCAAAATACCATTACTGTGGGATACGGATACGGATGGTTGTTGTTTGACGAGTACATATTTTACCTCGTCGAGTAGCGCATCGCAAACATCAAGGCGTTCGAGCAACAAACTCAACACCAGCAGCAGTCCGTTACGGTAGCTGCCGCGGCAACAGCGCCACCCCAGAGTTAAGCGCATTCAATCTACTAACTCGACCGGGGATGGCCCGTGGGGTGGAAGACCTCTCCATAACAAACAAAATATGGAGAAACCGAGGGCACCGGTTTCCGCTGTGATGAGTCATGGACGTAGAGACGTCTCTCACAACAGTATTGCGTGGTGGTGCAGCTGCTGCACGGCAGGAGTGTGAAGCTGGGATTGCTCGGCACTGAGGCCTGGTGTCGCGTGCTCACGACAATTTCGAGAATACTCCTTGGCATGGCGCGTGCCCAGTTGCCTTTCTTTGGACCAAAAAACCACTCCCCGACGGGGTTGAAAGCTTCAGCTTTCCGGCGAGTCAATGAACCATCTGGTATCACAGCTGATTCGCCACGTCGGAGGTTCCATCGTATTTGTAGCCGTCATGTGCAAGGTCCGATTGTGGAGAACCACGACGTCTCCCATCTCGACGTCGTCCGTGACCCACTCTAGCGCCGCTCTCGGCTGGACGTCGAACAGTTCAGCGATGTCATTCGGATCGTTGGTAGCATATCCCGAATGCGTTCCGTCCTTTCCCAGCGTCTTCCTGGATTGAGCGTCCTGAAACGTCGTGAACGCGGGAGACTTGTGGGACCTTCGTGCGACAATCATCGAGCCTAGGTTCGTAGGCACATCGCCCAAGGGTATCCATATGGTGTGCAGATCGGGAAAGTAGACGCGATCGACGTGGGGCCCAGTATTGCCTCCAGGTCCCACGGCCCGCAACCACTTGTATGGGTGCGGTGCGATCAAGGGCACGGGCCGATCGTCAGCTGGTGGCGAGGTGTCGTGGGAACCCCTCCCACTGTCTTCACCCGCACTGGATGAAGCAAAAACAATATTGAGGATCCGCTTCAGGGTTGGATGTTCCAGCGCGGTTCGGCTCTGATTTGACGTTGCCAAGTCCTGACGCTGCAGAAGTCCGGGTCCGGCCGCTTCCGGATCCTTAATCAGAGCTTGCCCATCTAGGGTCATATCTTTCACAAAACCGCGGGCACGCATATCATCCAATATCGCGTCCCGAGCGGTCTGCACCGTCTGTCGCGGTAAGCAACCCTTGAGCAACAGAAAGCCCTCCCGCTCAAACTCTTCCCTCAATTGGCACGGAGTAGCGGCATCTATGCAAAAAGACGGCATCTGATTGGCCGTGACCGTTCCAGATCCCGCGAGTACTCTTCTCGGGAATACCGCTTTTTCGGCCCTCAACGAAGTAAACGCGGGACGCTCCAACGACGAAGTGATCCTCGTTCGCTTCCCCGTACTTTCAGATGACGCACGTTCACTTGATGTTGTGGGTGATGATGAACTTCGAGCCGTGGAACCAGCCTTCCGTTTCCGACCAGCCATCGGGACCTTCCCTCCCTATTCCTGCTTCTTGCTTCTACTGATGTTGCTTCGAGGGTCCTTGAACCTTTTTGATGGGAATGCTGAACCTCCGCACAGCCACCTCCGCACGACTCCGCAGCGACACCGATGAGTCGGAACCTCTGCACAGCCACCGAGCTACCGATTAGGCGGGATGTCTTACAACAAGTCGTCACGAAACACACCTTTGAAATGCCGAGCTTGTTGAGACTTCATATCACCAAGGCCCCTCCATCCGCCGCAGCCTTCGGCACTAGCTTCAATGTCGCCATCAGCGTTACGGACGATCTGGGGCTCCAAGTCTACTTTGGGGCAAACAGCATTCCCCGTGAGTCCCGATCTCTTCAAGGAACGCGGGATCCAGACCCTCCGCCCTCTCTTCTGACGTCGGATATGTTTCCGAATGCGCAGTGGTCATGTCCGTGGTAGACGCCGAAAGTTATCGGCCCATTGACGGCCTGTCCGTTATCGTTACCTGCAAGTCCCAGTTTGAGATATCGCCCACCGGGCATGGTCTCGTATCAGCCCAGGTCGCTTTGAACGCCATCGGGAAGGGTCGATCAGGAGGGGGGAGGAGCGTGCGACTGGTCGTCGAAGTGGACCCGAGAAAGCTTGTTCCAGGATCCACGGATGGAAGTGGAGATAACTTGGAGCTGGGCGGGCAGAGCGTGCCGTCCCTCGTGGGATCCACGGGAATATTGCTCGGGGACGGTGGATCCTTCCTGCCTCTGAGGGTCATCTCTGGGGCCATTCAGGTCCTTCCAACGGGGAAACCACCTTCAAGTATAGCACATCACATACTTCCTGTCTTCATCTTCGCGGAACGCGAAGATCTCACTCACTTTCCTTCCAGCCGACAAACTTCAAGATTGCGAACGACACTTCTTTCTCCGTTTCCAACAACCCAACGGCCAAACGTCCGATCCCGTCTGCAAAAGAATCGCAATCACTGAACACGCCCACATGACGTTCTCGACCGGAACTCACGTCTGGGACTGTTCGCCCGTCGTGTCCGCTTACGTGGCTGCCACAGCTCGTCGGTGGTTCCCTTCCTTTGATCAAGACGTGGATGTGATCGAGCTGGGTGCTGGTTGCGGGCTAGTAGGGATCGTTGCAGCCATGGCGGGCGGCAAAGTGATTGTAACGGACCTCGACGATCCTCATGAGAGCGCTCTGGAAGCCAATGTGGAGCACGGCCGGAGGCTGATCGAGGAGGCTGGGAGCAAGGGCGAGATCACGGCACGTTCGCTCAGCTGGGGAGACCTTGATCAACATGAGGTCACGAACCTGTTCCCGTCGTTGGGAAGTAGGAAGAGGCCGTTGCTGATCCTCGGTGCGGACGTGCTTTATAACGCAGGATCGCATGACGCGTTTGTGGCAACTCTGTTGTCTTTGACGCGGGAAAGGACGCACTACGATATTCTGATCGGATATAAGAGGAGGGGCGCGGGGGATGATGCCTTTTTTGCAAAAGTGGTCCCCTATTTTCAAGTAGATGTAGTAGGCAGCGCGTGGGATGTAGAAATATTCTGGCTTCAAAAACAGAAGATATAGACCAGGAAGATGCACACTGACAGCGCAGTCGGTCACCGCGACTCCAACTCCGCAATTGTTCGTTGGAAAGCATTCCACTCGTCCGGCCGCGGTTGAGAGATCTTCAAAATAGAACTGTAAGCTTCGTGAAAATGTTTCACGGCGCGAACATCCCGAGAATCTCGCTTACCTCTCCAAGATCATACACGTAGAGCTGGCCATCCGAAGTTCCGGTCGCTACTCGGCGCGCCTCCTTATCCCACGCCAACTTGTTGAGTGCCTTCCCACTTCCCACAGTCACGCTAGCCGTTGGAACTTCGACCTCTCTATTGAGGTCGTACAAGTCGAACCGCCCGCTTCCGTTCACACATCCGAAGAGCGAGGGATGAATGGGTGACCATTTGACATCGTACACGTATTCGTCGGCATCTTCGAATGAATACAGCGGATCTATCGCTTGCGGTTTCGATGACGTTTTGCTGGCCGACTAGAGGTAAGAAGATCAGAGATATGAAACGAATATGGCTGTATTTCATGCCCTGTCGCACACCTTCGCTCTCCACAGCTTCACTGTCCAATCTGCGGAAGATGTGAGGAATAAATCGGAAAAGTCGGCTGGCCCTGACATTGGGTGAAAGTCCAGTCCTGTAACCATCCCGTGGTGACCCTTGTAGACGTCGTTCGGGTTCACTCCCGCTTTACTGTAAACCAGTGGATGAGAATCCTGGGGAAAACTTCTGACCTAATTCCTTCGGACAAACCTTCCCGCTCTGTCGTAACGATTGGCTTGATGAATGGAACCTTCCTCCGTCCCTACCCAGAAGGTGGTGGTTTCGTTGTATGGAAAAGCCATGGTGGTCACAGATATCCCGTTCGCGCTGGCTGGGTGAAGCAGATCCAGGGCTTCCTAAGTTACAAGAGGCATCAAAGATCAAGCCATGCAGCTAACCGCCTTCAAACCATAACCGTACCTGAGGCTGAGCCAGCATATCGAATTGCCAAGAGCACACCAAACCATCAGTGGATGCAGTTAACAGATTATGAGCGTTTTGCGTTCCGATGATGCTCATGGAGTATATAGGATGCGT
The DNA here is from genome assembly GCA_027596035.1 of Thoreauomyces humboldtii. NCBI lineage: Eukaryota > Fungi > Chytridiomycota > Chytridiomycetes > Spizellomycetales > Powellomycetaceae > Thoreauomyces > Thoreauomyces humboldtii. The sequence continues at coordinate 8,690 of JADGJA010000600.1, read as the reverse complement.
ATGTCCAGCGGCAGATAGAGGCGTCTTCAAGACTGGTTGGCCTTTTGAACGCATGTCCCACATCAGGATCTGACCGGAGTATGTCCCGCCAATGACGAGGTTAGGATGGAATTCGGAAAATACCGCAACCGTGACATCTGACTGCACCAAAACGATGTCAACGTGGAACGATAACGCCGCTATCACAAACTTTCCACGTGCTGTACCTGTGATTGGAAGATATACTCTGGACGTTCCCGGAGATGCAAGTTCCAGATCAAGACGGTGCCATCTGCTTCTGACATGGTGGATGTATTCTTGCTATACGAAGCAAGCACGAGTTCCGGATGCTACAAAACGGTTGAGGAACTTTGTTTCGGAAAATCATTCAAATACGAGACCGTCTGACCTTTTGAGACCAGCTACAGTCCGTGACCACCCGATTCCTTGTCCAACGCTCGTCTGCAAATGTGCATACGTGTTTGATGTCCTTGCCTTCGGAATCATCGCTAAGGATTTGTGAAAGCGTGAACATTTGCTGCTTCGTCTGATGGACTAGAGCGCGATTGCTTACACTACTCGCTCGTCATTCACGGTGTAGTCTTTCATAAAGTCATAGCTCGTTTCGTTTAGAGCTCGCTCTATTAGTTTACTGGAGTGATCGAAAAACTCGAGAAAGCGGTCAGATGTAACGATAGTCTTTTTCTCATCTTCCGTAAGTGCTACATGGCGAAACGATCAGTCATGCCGCAACAGGATTGCCACGGCTCGCTTTTCAAGGCATACAGATAGGAGGTGGTTCCGTGTCGCTGACGGCATCCACTTGCGCAGGTTCGGAAATAACAAGCGGGCCTTCCACTGGTAGTTTTGTAGTGCTCATCGCTTCAACTTCATCCCCGCTGGCGTAATCAGAGTCCACTGCTTCAGTTTGTATTTCTTTCGTGTACATAACTTTTTCCTATTTCAATCAGATTAGCTACATGTAGGAATGACACGATGCGGCACATGGTCACAGCGGCCAGACATACTTTGGGTGCGACGTCTAGGAAGACGAAGTCGGCGGACGTAAAGGACAGCGTTGACGGCCTGCACCACGTTGTTTAGCAACGTGTATCACGTGAATGGCCTTTTCCCTATTTTCCCCTACCTTTTCGCCTCGACGTCGCGGGGTTCGGGCGCAACCGGAGATTGCGTGCCGCTATTCCGGGGACTTTCATCCAACCCTTTCATCTCCATAAAGCTCGGTGATGGTGTGGATAGCCGGAGTTCATCTCGACTGGGACTCTGCGAGAACGAGCGTTCGCCCACAAGGGAGCTCACAAGGTCATCCAGGTCCCTCCGATCGCCGGCGCCAGCACCAACTCCTGAGAAGCGGAGGGATGTTCAAGAACCGAACCGCATAAGACCATCCTTCGGAGGTTGGTGTACCTACAGGATCCCTTCGTTGAGCATCTAGGGCAGTCTTTCGAGCTTCCTTGTTCTTTCGGAGTTCGGCAAGCTTGGCTCGCTTCTTTTCGAGCTCTTGAAACAAGTGTAAAGTCAGGGGACTCGACAAGCCGCCAGAGACCACATTCCCTCCAGCTCCAACCTTCTTTTCGTCTATCTGCCGGTAGCATAATGGCGATGGCCAGTCAAGTGAAAAGTGATCTTGGACCAGCCTATCGAGGGGAGAGAATCGGCCCGGTGGGGTTATCGAGCGTCGAAAGAATCGGAGCTGCGGTAAATGAGCGCTAAATTCACGGTGGTGCTTGCAAGCGTAAAACCAGCTAGGCGTAGGTAGTCTCAGGGACACGCAGGTGCGGAGGCCAATGCGAATGTTGGTTCGAGATGTAAGCGGTCCAGCAGTCACATCTTTGCCGTCGTTCTGCTGCGGTCTAATGCGGCACGCCTTTTCCGTACAGCACATTTCAACAGTCCATTACCTCCTCATTTCTAATACTTAACATCTCGCTCAAGCCTTCTATCTTGCTTCTCGTTGACCGTTCTCGGTCCATCCAATCATTTCAGAGAACAATCGCCGTCTATACTCCCGTTCTCTTCGACTCCCCTTGTCGACACTGTCATCACCGCAAGCAGAGAGTACGGGTGCAAAGCCTTTATGCTGAACACCGATTCAGCAGACAGACCTCTGGCCGTAGCCGTACCGCCAGCCATGTGGGCTGCCGCTGCCGCGATCGCTAATGACGGAGAGGATCTGGACGAAGGAGACTCGGAACTGCTTATTGACGTATCTCCTTACGATTCCGCCGACGATGAGGCGGTAACTGCCGCGCGGTTCACCGCAAACACCACCGACAACAGCCTCGTACGCGTTGACGACCACGATTTCCCTCGGGAGATCAGTATATCAATTGGGACGGGTCGCGTGCGTCGCACGTTTCGTCTCCCCCCAGAAATCCTCACGCATGTCTTGCGTTATGCGTACACAAACTCGCGGAGACAGTTCCTAAACAACGCACTGGTCAACCATGAATGGGCCGCATGTGCGCTGCCGGTATTGTGGGAACGTATAGCGCCCAGGAGGTAGGCTCGAGCGTGCTTGTCTCACGCCCAAAGTCAAATGGTGACGTTTTTTATCATTCCAATCGACCGCTATAGCAATTTTCCGTTACCACTCATCGTGCGATCTCTAGATCGTCTGTGGCGAACACTTTCTCGACCAGGACAAAGTCATGATTACGCCTCATTCCCTCGCGCGGTTGCAATACAACTGCATCTCAAAAACAACGAATTCATCTCGCGACGGCAGATCGAAGACTTCTCCCGCATCGTCGAGGTAGACGTCGTTTTGCGGCTTAAAGCCCCGAGAGTCAATGCTGACATGCACCCTTTCTTTGTTACAGCTTGTTCCTGGTATTATCAAGTACTTCCCGAAAGTACGAGACCTGGGTTTGACCCTTCGACTCGAGGAAGCAACGATACCCTTACAAGCCACTGCTACAGCTTTCCTCGAGCGTCTTATTCGAATCACGCCACCTTCAATCTCACTCTGGCTGAAGCTCGCAGGCGTTGCGGTTTTGGACTCGCAGTGTGCAGCTTTAGCCGAGAAGTTTGGCAGTGTGATCACGGATCTTCATTTGACGAAATGCATGGGGTGCACTGCCTTTGGCCTAAAATATTTGCTAAAGGTGACTCAAAGCCGATTTTTGGCACCGCGCATCTTCTTACTAACTCTTTCTGTATCGCAGCGTGCTCCACGTCTGCAAAGTCTCGCGCTTTATATACCCTCACTGCACGATCAGCTACTCGGAACGATAGCGGAGCACAACAACCAATTGATGGATCTATGGCTCGACCTGCCCATGGAAGAGGGGGCGCAACCCAACGACCTTGAGTCTCTGCGCCACTTCTGTGATGATCTGAATCTGCTTATGCAACGATCGAAGCGTTTGCGTCGATTGCGGCTGCGGGGCGTTCCACTAAGTGCTGATCGTGCCCAGCAAATGCTTACGACCGTTGCGTGCGAAGGACGAGAACTGAGGTCTCTGAGCGTTCTCGTGTGGCCCCCTGTGCCGATGGGTCGAGACATGCGCACACTTGCCTGTACGCAGCTCACCAAGCTCATCATATCCTCAAACAACCGTCTGAGCAACGACTTTGTTCTGGCCGTGGCACGCTCCTGTCCGAAGCTCGCTTACCTTGACGCCGGTCGAACGCGGATGGACGATCAGTGCGTCCACGAACTTGCAGCGCGCTGTCCGCTTCTTGAATATTTCGACTTCTCCAGATGCGCGAGTCCAACGGTGCACGCGCTGAGCAGCATCGCTCGCCACGCTCGAAACTTGGAGGAGCTGGACGTCTCGTTCTGTCCTAAGATACTACGCTCGGGTGACCTGATACCTTTTCTGCACCTTTGCGTTGGGTGTCCGCAGCTCAAGCGGTTCAGCATAGATTATCCCCCCGCTGGCGGCGTGGTCCCTCCGGCACCGCCTCTAGAGGTCGGTACAGCCTCCGAAACAGTGCGCCTACTTTACTCGAGGTTCGGGACTCTCGGGATCGATACCCCGGATCGCAAGCGTGTTCTGGATCTGGCCGCTATGCGCGACAACTGGGTGCGCGCGTGGCGTGCCTCTTTCACATGCAATGCGCCTGCCCTGGATCCTGGTGACCAGATGGATTTCGAGACGTCATCGTCGCAAGGCGTTTCAACCATGTCGGACGCGCTCCTGATCCGGCCGCCACCTGGGCTCGATCCACTTTACGCCCTTCCCAGCTTCGAATCAATGTCGTCACCGGAACCTTCTGGACCAGTTACGGTTCCGCCGGTAACGGCAGCCGAACGAAAGCTGCTCCTAGCCGAGGATCTACGTAACCAACCGGTCACGCGATGGTGGTTGCTACATCTCAAGCGCATTCTCGAGGGCGACGAGAAGCTTCCTCTAGCAGATTTCCAGAATTTGCCACCGCCAATATTCGCCCCTCCAACCACAGCCGACCTTGTAGCCATGCTTCTCCCGCAGCCGGCCCCGCAGCCGGCCCCGCAACCGGCCCCGCAACCGGCCCCGCAATCAGACCAGCAAGCAGCACTGGCAGCACTGGCAGCACAGGCAGCACAGGCAGCGGCAGCACTGGCAGCACAGGCAGCACAGGCCCCGAACCAAACAACCATGCCATAACGTTTTTGTATAGAAGCCTTTCAGCACCTTTTTTTACTTGCTGGCGCTGCGCAGGTGTGCTCTGTATCCAGTTTTTATTGTATCTTGCCTCAGGCATGTACACTCCAAATGCAAACACGCGTAACCTTGGGCGACGCGCACGCGCAGCTTGCGCGGTTGCTTTTTGCTGCGCATTCTTTCGATTTGGACAGTGTGACTGCGTTGGTCCCTTGGTCCTTCCTGCTGTCTCCCAACCTTCGTCCCTCCACACAGATCCTCGCATTGATATCACTTCAGTTATACGTCACTACGCACGAGAAGAACAATAGTCATCTTCTTCTACAGCACTGCCAGTACTCGCCTGCAATGCTTGCATACAGACAGAGCCTTGGATATGTTTGCCTCACCATCGCATTGGTGAGCAGCGATGACCTCTTGCGTATTAGGGGGGAAGCCCTCACTTACGATGCATTCTGATAATGTACTTTAGATTCTCCTTACGCTCTCTATACTGGGTGGCCTCCCGCTTCCCTTCCTCAAGTGAGTCGTGCCGTGGGAAAACCGCACAAATGGTCTTTCAGACACTAGCTTACAAGCTTGAACTCGCATTCTCCAGGGACCTTGCATGGGTGAAATCGAAAAAATACGAGACGGCAGTATGGGGCTACTGCCCGGTAGAGAGACCGTCGACGCCCTACCCGACGCGATACTGCTGGGCGTTCGAACGACCCTGCTTTGACTACTCCCAGAGCCCGAGTGCGGGTGAGAAACTGCCGTCAGATGAATCAAAAACAGCTCGATACTCAACAAAGTGCTTTCAACTCTAAGATCGCTCAAGCATTCTATGGCAACTTTTCATTCAGATCCTGGGCTGGCTAGCTACGGCTCTGGCACTGGTACAGACGTTCCTCCATCGCTCGTTCCAGCAACCCGCTATCTACAGCGGCGTCGCAGCCGTTGCTACCGTGTAAGTGTCGCATTTTCAGGTTCCAATGACATTTCTCGATGTGCTCATGATTTATTGTCCAGTATCGGTTGCTATCTAACTTACGCCTTCTCGGAATGCACGCTGGATCTCATCAAGAAGACCGAAAATGACAAGACAGCCAGGCTCGGTCCTCCAATATTCCTGAGTGGAGCCGCCACGGTTTTGATCTTAGTTGCAGCAGCAACCTATTGGATCGAGTTCAAGATCGTCCAGAAGTTGCAAGTCGTACTGCTTCTCAAGAAGAAAGACGATAAGGGTCACGGGGGGCACGGAGCCCACAGTACCCACGCAGCTGCCGTCGTGGTTCACGATACACATCATGTGTAAAGGCTAGGGAGGCTTCAGGGACTGGGGACATATGTGGGTATCAGAGGGGACTAGCCCAATTGTAGGTCAGCGACGTGTACCTTCCGTTTTCCGTTTTGTTGTTTCTCGTTTTTACATAGTTGTCAAGTCATAATTTTGCGAAACATAGAAAGGTCCCTCCTTTTATCACTGTGTCCTATCCAGAAATCATACTGTGTCTTCTTCCGAGGTTGCTCACGGCCATCGCCACGGCAGATGGTCGGCGACTTCCATCTCTTTCCTTCTCCACGTCTCCTCCCGTTCCTTCTTCCAAAAGTTTCGCATTCTTGTCTCCAAAGTCTTTCTCCCGAGGAGCTTCGCGCATAGGAACAGCGAGATAGAGGGCAAGCGACAAAGCGGTGACCCCTGCGCATCCAATCCACAGGGTTCGGGAACCGTAGGCGGAGTACACAAACCCGCCGATGATGCCACCCAAGCCACTGCCGAGGCCGCCGTAGAATGCCCCGAGGATTCCCTGAAAGATGTTGTGGTAAGCGGAAGGATCGAGAAAGGCACACTCCATGACTTTGACGACGCTACCTGCGCCAGGAACTCCATGCCCCTCGGAGCAGCAGCCGCTGCGAAAGAAACCGACGCTGTCCAATTCATCGAATAGGCTAAACCTGAAGCGAATCCCGTCAACTTCCGCGACCTGCACACCGTGTGACGAGCCGAGATCTTATTACCATGAAGTAGCTCGATTCCGAGAGCAAAGTTGACTGATGATGGCTTGAGGAAAGGATAGGCAGCGAATCGGACGATGGTTGCGACATGAGCGATAGCGATGCTCTTTCGAATACCCACCCGAGACAAAACCTAGGCGAATTGAAAAGGTCGTACTAGTCAAACAGGTGTCCGCCCATCTAATGAGAGGTCTTTGCGAATGTACCTGCTTGGCGAAGAAGAAGAACGGAAGCTGCAAGACCACCTGCATGGTTCCCGTCATTCCTCGGACCGTGGCACCGGCGTCGAGATCGTCGGTCAAAAAGATCCATAGAAAGCTCGCGACGACGCTGAAGACGGCACCCAGAAGAGTGTTCGCGACCAAAAACGACAGCACGTCGGGAGCCAAAAGCCATCCAAACGACATAGTCCTCTCCTCGGCCTCGTCCTTCTCGGGGGTCTCGCCGGTCATTCCCATCTGCGCAATCACGCTGCCTTGAAGTGACACTCGACGGGCAGCATCAACGATGGAGGAGCGACGGGACCGAGGGGCCAGATCCGGAGACGGGGGTGAGAGGTCGATAGCTGTGACGTTCGGATCCACATCATGGTGACGATCCTCGTCATTACTCCATTTCAATTGCGCAGGTGCGTCCATGTTCAGAGAGGTCTTGCCTAGATCCGTAGGTGGCCAGTGCGAGGTAACGACAATGGATGGAACTTCATCCTCTTCTGCTGCAGGATGCCAACGAGAAACCCATGGTGCCGATACGAGCCCCAGGAGGCAGAGGAAGAACGCCGATGCACACGAATGGAAAACGAAGATTGAAGTAAGCGTCGCTGTCCGATCCACCAGTATGCCTCCAGCGAAAGATGTGATGCCGCAGGAAATGGAACCCCAGACGCGCTGCTGGCCGTATCTTTGGTGGCAACCAAAAGCCTCGGATCAGTAAGCTTCAAGGATGTGCTGCTTATGAAGGAGGCGGCGACTCACAACACGCTCTCTTCGCCCAACATGCCCAGCACGACAACGTCCAGTACGCTGCTCATCGGAGCACTCATGACAGCGTAACCGATAGCGATCCCGACAGCTGGCAGAAAACCGACTCCGCTTTCTCCGGCCAGCACGAAGACCCAGAGAAATGCCGCGGTTCCTGCCACCGAACCAGCTAGCACTACACGCGGTCGACCCGTCAAGTCAGCAAGAAGCGATAAAGCCGGCCCAGCGATGAGAGTCAGAAATGGTGGCACCGATGAGAGCATCCCGATTTGAGAAGAGAAAAGGTCGAAAAAGGATGACGATTGGTACAATAAGGACAGGTAGGAAGGTGCTGAGCATTGGAGCGTGTACAAGGTGAACATCAGCAGTTTCGGGATTAGATGATATGTTCGCGCAGCCTGCTGCGATGGGGTGGTGGAGAAAGTCATGGCGATCGTAGATGGGAAAGGTAACGAGGAAGCCGTAGCAGCCCGATGAGCATGAATTTTCTGAGGAAGCCATCTGACCTGGTAAATCCTCTATATACGAGCTGATTCGTGTTGCAAGAGAAAAAAAAACTGCTCGATGCGTCTTAGGATGAACGATAACCATTGCGGGCAATCTACAGTGTAAGCAGAAAAAAAGCGATGGTTATTCTTGATTGCACGTGTCGATCGGCCAGTCCCGCACGAGCGTCTTCAGTCCTGGCAACCTTAGGAGGAACATCGTTGTTAGTACGATAACCTTTCTTTAGACCATTCTGCCTCCCTCTAGCTTGGTTACTTCTAGATTCGTATCGGGCGATATGTGCAATCGCTCGGGATGCAAATTCGAGAGCGCTTCCCCTTGTGTCTGCATCCTAAAACTCCGCTTTGATTGCCTAATCTCAGTGACGAAGTAGTCAATGCTCTCTCCGTCCAACATCCCTGCATTGATGCGGACAAGGTGAGGCACTTTTGATACGGTACAAGGTTCGGCAAAGCTGTTGTGAGATTCGAAAGCCTGCGAAGCAGGCGCACGCCAGCATCGACACTCGGCCGAAGATCTTAACATTGAAGAAAGGGCACAAGGTAAAGTTTCCGCGCGGTGTCGCAATCTATATGGGCGGCATTGCGTGGCTGGCTGTCGGGGGGAAGGGGGG
>JADGJA010000060.1:0-53505 GCA_027596035.1 Thoreauomyces humboldtii | reverse complement strand
GCGCCCCCCCCAAGACGTTTGGCGTAAGACCCTCGAAGTATGCGCCTCGATGTCCACTTTACCGAACAAAAGCACCTTCCGATCCAAGCGACGGTCTGCATGTGATCATCGGACTTGACCACGGGCCTGGTGTTGGATTGGCCCCAGTACATGAGTTCACGTCCTACCACCGGTCTGAGGATCGGCATGATCTTGATGAAAGCAGAGAAGTCTCGAGAGATCACACGTACAACTCGCCAGAGCGTCGTGTCGTGAACTCCAGACGGTGAGAAGGAAGTGAAGAGGGACGGGATACGGACATCTGGGATGCGGTAGAGATGGGTGCGGAGAGCGGTTGCGAGACTGGAAGGTTCCGTATTATCTTGTAAACGATTGGATGAGAAAGACTCGAGGCGCCGGCAAGTGAGGGAGGCATCCTTACCTAATGAGCACCCAAACAACAAAACATCCTCCGCCGCGATCTCAGTGGTATTCCGCGTCTGAACCACGTCGATATCCATGGCGTCCTTGGCCGTCTTTTCATTCTTGATCGGGATCGCAGCGATCTTTCTCATGTTCCTATACTGTTCCAGCATGGACAAGACTTTTGGTTCGCCAACATCCTTTCCGGATTCTTCTGACGCTCGCTCCTGCACAGGACACCCGACGACCCGATCCAGAACAACGCTCAAACCACCAGCCGTGCCAGCAACCGCCCTGTCAAGCGCCGCGACTCCAGCTCCGGATTGTTCTCGGACGTCCCAGAGCGTCTCCACGATCTCTACGCCGGCCAGTCTCGGAGCCCCCGAAACTGATGAAACTGCAGCGAGGTCCTTCCCGGCCTCCATGAGTTCCGCAACCGCCATCTTCTCGTCGCTTGACTTGGCGCGATCCAGCAGCTTCCTCGCGGCCCGCTCAACTCTGCCCGCCATGTCGAAGCTGGAAGTTTCACTGTTCTTCGTTCCTTCGACAAAAAACGCAAGGTTGCGAACGACCGTGATGGAGATCGGACCAGCCGTCGCTTCCTCTATGAACGCATTCAGAACATTGGGTCCGACCATCGGTCGTAGAGTTGCATTTGTGTCAAGCAGGACATGAACGTATGATGTTGGCAAGTGTCTTAGCAGGTACAGAAGCACGTCCAGAGCGGCACGACGGGTCCGGGCGCAAAGAACGGCGAGAACCAGACAGCGGTTTGCTGCATCGAAGGATTGTCTGGTGAAAGCGTCCACGGCCAACGATGCGAAGTGACTAGCGTCAAGCGCAGACCTTTCCGGAAGAAGCGATTGCCCGTTTAGAAGTCGAAGCTGAAGCTGTTTGAATTCTTTGGGTGAGAAATTTCGTCATGCTTCAGATCGGCATCCAAAGCCGATGCATTACCTGTGAAGTTACAACTCGAGTAACCTGCTGCACGGAAATTGCAACCGTTTGTCCAATATTCACATCTGTTTCCAACTTGGCTGAAGTAACTTCTGCGAGCAGACCAGCTTGCACAAGCGCATCCACGGTCAAGTTCTTGGATTGAACCTCGAGCCACTCCGAAACGGTACTGCCGAGATATGGGTTGTGAGCACTGTTGCGAAAAGCAGTAAATGTTATGTCGGATAATCATGCTGTTCAGCGCCGAGCGCGTACGAAAAGTACTTACCCTACCGGTTCGCTGTTACTCGGGCAAGTGAACTCGAAGGCTACGATAGCAGAGAAAGACTCCTGTTCCGAAGCAAAGTACTGCAAAATAGGCTCCGAGACAACTGCGAGGAAAAGAGGGAGTTTTAGAACCAAAGTTTTCTCGCGTCCGTGAGAATTCGACGTCTCTTACCACTCAAGATGGCTGGACACCAGTGAGGGAGAAGTTTCAGGTACCATGGTACTTGCCGCGTCCAAGGCTCTGGCAAAGGCAACCTTTTGGTCAGGATGCTGGTGAATTCGACGATCGGTTCGCAGCGACGTACCTTTGTCAAAGAAGGTAGCATCCTGCGTTCCTTCCCGGAACGCCTTCACAAGGTCCAACAGGCTCTCGATCAGGTACTCGGGACGGGTCTGCAGGAGATATCCGACGACAGCTGCTACTCTGTGTTGCAGCAGTATCCTAACGAGCATTGTTCAATGTCTCGTCGTGATCGCTTGCCGCATCGCAAGGGTGTAAACTCACAGCGTGCTGTCGGGCAAGCGAGTTGCGTTTCCCGGCCTCATGAGGGGGCTCTGCAGCACCAGGACGTGGAACGAACGGAGCGCATCTGGACGTCGTTCGAGCAGATGCAGGACGACCATCATGGGCGATGGACGTGCGTCCTCCAGAGCCGACTTCCAAGGGTGCTTCTTCAGGTCCCCCGGTATTCGGATGGGGTCCAGGCAGTGCAACGCGAGTGCGAGGAGAGACGCCTTGATGGCATCCATCTGAAAGTGCCGCACGACCTTGGGAAGGTCTGCGAACCACTCCATCGCGTTCGGTGGATCCAGGTTGCCCAGGACGAGGCAGGCCCACTGGAACCCCTCGGCGTTGGTGATGGCCACGCGCCCACCGCTGATGAGGAGCTGCAGCTTCCCGAGCGCGTTGATAAAGTCTGTCCGTTGATGCGGTGACTGAGCCCACATGCTCAGATCGACGAGAACGCGTTGCTTGTCGATGGTCTGGGACCTGTCCTGCAGCAGGTGAACGAGCTCGGTTGGAAGGAGGGGCTGCTGCTGCTGTTGCTGCTGTTTATGATGATGTTTCTGTTGCTTGCGCGGAGGCATGCTTGCGGGATGCCTTTCTAGGTCGGAAGAGAGAGAGGTTGGACGGAGAGAGCGGGATGCGGGAGGTCGAGACCTCTTACAAGATTTGTCTGCCGGCCGAAGACGGAAACCGGGGCACAAAAAGGGAGCGAGAGACGACGGGGGACGATTGAGAGGGGAGAAACTTCCCTTTCCCGTGAGTCATCACGAGTCACACCCGAATCCTTTTGTTCACACTCAGCGAACTGCGCTGTCCTTCATTTGCACAGCGCAGTTGCCACCGTTGGAGCACAGCTGCGCAGACGCCCGGGTTAACCACTCCATGTCATCCATTGTCGCTGCAAGTAAAATCAGATCCTGAAGTCTGTTCGCTACTGTCTCTTCCAGCGCCCGGTTCAAGACCTTTCCCACGTGGCGGGCGGCGGAGCGCCTTCGGGACCCACCGCCTCTCACATCGATCATGTTTCGTATCTTCGTTCCACGGACTATGAAAATCACGATCTCGTTCCTTGTGCGCTCAACGTGCTGCATTTCTTTCCAACGACCATCACCTTCCTTCCTCAGGGTAAATATCGCAGAGTATCTCTGAACCGGACCCGGGCGTGGTGGAGCTTCAAGATTTTTAACACGAGGTCCATCAACTCAACGGACTCGGTGTCTCATATTCGTTCATCTTCCTTCCTTCCTTCCTTTTGTCCTGTGTCCTTCCAGATACGCATCGCAAGCTTCGTCAAGACATGCAAGGCGCCTCGAAGCGTAACGACGGTGTTGTTTCTCCTCCATAGATCCGGGCGGTTCCTCTGTAAACCATTCCTCGCTGTCATGTACCAATGTACCATAGACCGCCCCACGTTCCCTTGTTTCCATCCAAGTAGGCCGTTTGGAAAGTTTCGAGAAAACAGATTCATAAAGCGGCAAGCAGTTCATCATGAAAGTTTTTTTGTTCATTCATTTCGTATGTATGCATGTAGACAAGGAGGGTGTGGGGAGGGATCAGGATCCGCCTCGCATAAGAGTGGGAAGACGACTGCGCGTTGGTCCGTGACGATGCCAACCCCACGTATAGGCTGGCCTTGCTTGCGAAAGGGCGGCGTACCGGGTTGCCATCTTGTACTTGGCTCAGCATCGTGCGTGCATGGGGTTTGGATGTGTCGGTCGTCGTAGGCGGTCGGTCGTAACCCACGCGCTCGTTTGGCGTTTTCGCTTGCTTGCCCGGTTGGGACAGTGCTAGGACGACGACGATGGGAATTGCGACGGACGGTGATGCCGTGGGCATCGCCGACTTCGAGATGGAGACAAGTCGTATGGATGCCGTCGCCCCTTGAGCGGGCTTCCTCGTGGATTGGGTGGCGGCAACGGAGATGACGGCCTTGCGATGGCCGAGGCGCCTTGTGAGAGGTGCACGGTGCTTGCTTTGATCTCGCGCTTGCTTGTGCCGTACCGCGGTAGTGGCAACGTAGCTGTCGTCGGCAGGCCGACGACTTGCTGTTGCTTGGGAATGTCGCAGTGGGTGGAGGACGCCACTCTTGGTTCCTTGTGGATCGGGTAGCGACGACGGAGACGACGGCCTTGCGATGACCGAGGTGCCTTGCGAGAGGTGCGCGTTTCTTGCGTTGATCTCGTACTTGCCGTACTAACTGTGAAGGTTGCGGCCGAAACTGTCGTCGGAAGGCCGATGACTAGCTGTCGCTTGGAAAGCTTGCAGTGGGTGGAGGACGACGATGTCGATGCCTGAACTGGCTTGAACTTGGTTACCGAGGATGACGACAGCGATCGTCAGCGACGGTCAACAACGGCAGGTGTGGAGAAGGGTTGGACTTGAGCGACGAGTGTCGAACGTGCTGCTGAGAAGGCATGCTTGAACTTGAGTCGAACTTGAGATCGAACGTGAAGAGGTATGTCGATGGTGTACTGTAAACAACGCCCCCAGAGCCCGCTCTGAGGGTAAGTTGAAAAGGAAAGTCGAGAGAGTACACTTAGCGATGAGGCGATCAAGCGAAGGCGACGACGACAACGATGTGCTTACCTTGGGTTTTACAGACGGAGTCTAGCGGCCGCGGGCGGGTGACGGGTTCCCCGAAGGGATCGACCGGCCCGCCCCCGGACCTTCTATGGCACCCGCCGGGTCGGGCCCCGACTTGCAGGACGTGGGGTCACGTGCTCGACTGCAGAGGTCGGGGGGGACTCCAGGCGGAGATGAGACTTGAACTTGAGGATAACTTGGTAACTAGCAACTTGGAACTGAAACGAGTCGAGAGAGTACACTTAGCGATGAGGCGCTCAAGCGACGACGCCGACGATGTTCTTACCTTGGATTTTACAGACGGAGTCTAGCGGCCGCGGGCGGGTGACGGGTTCCCCGCGGGGATCGACCGGCCCGCCCCCGGGCCTTCTATGGCACCCGCCGGGTCGGGCCCCGACATGCAGGACGTGGGGTCACGTGCTCGACTGCAGAGGTCGGGGGGGACTCCAGGCGGAGATGAGACTTAAACTTGAGGATAACTTGGTAACTAGCGACTTGGAACTGAAACAAGTCGAGAGAGTACACTTAGCGATGAGGCGATGCAGTGAAGGCGACGACGACGACGACGTTCTTACCTTGGACTTTGCAGACGGAGTCTAGCGGCCGCAGGCGGGTGACAGGTTCCCCGAGGGGATCGACCGGCCGCCCCCGGACCTTCTATGGCACCCGCCGGGTCGGGCCCCGACTTGCAGGACGTGGGGTCACGTGCTCGACTGCAGAGGTCGGGGGGGACTCCAGGCGGAGATGGGACGAACTTGAGGATAACGTTGGTAACTAGCGACTTGGAACTGAAACGAAACGGAAACGTCTGTGAGCATCGGGTGTTGGGAGACGAGCGAAGAATGTGCAAGTTACCTTTCGATGATGTGTCCATCTCTAGCGGCGAACACAAAGCCATTCGGTGATCCGTCTGGATGTGCGGCCTTCTATGGCACCCTCCAGGTTCCAAGGGTCGCCGGCGACGACGCCCAAGGGGTGGCCCTTCGGAGATGAGTCTTGAACTTGGAAGTGTTGAACTTGGAAGTGGTGTTGTTAACTGACGACTTGGAACTATAACAGAAATAGAAGACGGAAAGGAGATATTAGTATCGGTGGTGGAGCAAAGATGTAGGCGGAGAAGAGATGTGGATGTGAATGAGGCTGATTACCTTTCAATGATGTGGCCATCTCTAGCGATGAACACAGAGCCGTTCGGTGATCCGTCTGGATGTGCCGCCTTCTATGACACCCTCCAGGTCCCAAGGGTCGCCGGCGACGACGCCCAAGGGGTGGCCCTTCGGAGATGGGACTTGAACTTGACCGATTGCTGTGAACTTTGATAACTAGCGACTTGTAACGTTGTGGGGTGAGACTAGAAGGGAGAAAGGACGAGAAAGCGTAAAGCTTTAGCCTAGGTGGAAGATGTGGGTGATGATACTAATGCTCAGAGCACAAGTACCTTTTTGTTTTAGTGGGAAAGCCTGAAGAAAAGGAGAGGGGATGCGGGACGGCCCCTCTCTTATGAAGCGGGACGAGCGGGACGAGCGGAGCGGAACTTTTCACGCTTACGACGCCGGCCTTTTCCCTAGGCCCGAGCAGGGCGGTACTCGCCATGCAAAGTGTCGTGCTCGTCGTGCTACATGGCGGGGTAGCAATTGGTTTAGGTTAACAGCTTTAAGGTGCGTGGGTCTTTTGTTGGACGAGGGTAAGGCCCTTTGCGCCTGCACATTTCTGGTCGGGCTAGCTGTCGGATGCGCTTTCGGCGTAACGAATATCATTACGCAGTAAAGAGATTAGAGGTGTATACTGCTCCAGATCTTGGCTTCTCAACGAGTGCGATATCACTTATTACGATTTTCACTCAGAAAGGCACCATTGGACTTTCAAAAACGCTCGTTCGTTTTCGGAAGCGTCGGGCGTTCTGCAGAAAAGCCGGATTGATGACCTTACGGCAGCACAGTTTCTTCTTAACTCTGTGTTTCCCTTGGATTCGGATACGTGAGAAGCCCCCCGCTTCTTTGCTCCAGCCCACCGCCGTATCATTGCTCGCACTGAAAAGGCAACGCGCGGAAAGCGGAATTTCGCGGCGAGTTGCGAGCCTACTACCGGTAGCAATTTTGTGCGAATCCAACGAAGTCTCCTGGGAGCTGGGCTCCCTGAGGTCGAGAGCGGAGATGGACCGCGCATGCGGAAGAGGAACGGGAGGAGAAAAACGCCACGGGAGGAGGAGCTCCCACGGCGTCGTCGTCGTCTAGTGATGAAGGGCTGTCGAAACGCGAAAGCAGCCGTCAAGGGTCAAGTATCACCACTCAGGGCAGACTGCAAGAGATTCTCGCACGATTGCCAGATATTCCAGGGTCATCTCAAGAGGATGCTCGCCGGCTGGGCGATTAGGCTCGAGCAAGTTGTTTTTCCCCCCTGGCGGTGATGCAGCAAGTTGCGACTAGCCTGCTATGAAATGTAACGGCAGTCGGAAATCCCTAGCCAAGTCGAAAGAGCCATTCTAAGGTCTGAATCTAGGCCGCAGACGGAGCATATCGTACGACCCCTGTTCGATGATCAATTGGACCCGGATGCCCATGCTGCCAATAATTTCTTACGGGCAGTTCCCCGTTCACACAGTCGCCGAAGTTCCTTTTCGATAGCGCTTGTCAGCCCTCGACAAGTCTCACATCAGTCTTGAGACCACGCAACTGTGCGATGCGAAAAACAATCCGCCAAGCGGCTGGTTAGGTAACGCACCACAACCAGCTACCAATTTGGTTGATCATCGCAGTTCTTTGCAAAAGCTGTTAGACAAGATATGATGGTATTCAATCAACCATAGCGCATCAGGTGTTTTGCACAATCTAAATGCATGATCTACGAAATGGGACCCTGATCAGGTCTAACTCTATTTGCAGCAAATGAGAAACAATACGGTGCGGGGAGGGGAACGACGGATAGCCCTGACCCTTTCTAGTCCCTGACGAGCACCACCACGGTCTCCAACTGGGCCGTCTGCGGGAACATGTCGAAAGGCTGCACGTTGGCGATGCGATACGGCCTGAAAGGCCGGTGAGGAATGTCCGACTGGCGCGTCTGCTTCAGCTCCACACGGTTCCCACCGATGTACAGAACTTTCGAACCGTTCTCGCCGCTCCTATTGGCCAGCGTCCTTCGATCCTCGCCGACGGCGGTGGCCATGGGCGTCCCGGTCCCGTCCATGAGGAGTCCGAGGTCGCGGGTCTGGGACTGGACGTTGCAGCTGACGTACACGACGACCTTAGGGTTGAACCGGTACAGCTGGTCCATGAAGTCCGGTCCGGCGCCCTTGGCCGGTGGGTCCATGATGACGGCTGTGCGGTCGGGGTCCGGGAAGGTGGCGGCGCGGTCCAGACTCTCGAAGATCCTTTCGGCCGATCCCTTGTAGAAAGTAACGTTCTTCACGCCGTTCGCTGTGGCGTTCTTTGATGCCCAGTCAATGGATTTTGCGTCCACTTCGATGCCGTATACGTTTTTGAAGTCGGCTGCGCAGGCGAGAGCGAAAATGCCGGCTCCGCAGTAGGCGTCGATGGCGGTGGTGAGACCGTGATCGGCGATGGTCGCGCGAAGTTGCGACCGAATGTGAGTTAGGAGATCGGGGAGAATGGAAGAGTTGGTCTGAAAGAACGAATGCGCTGGGTACGACAAGGTAAGACCGTTGATCGAGTCCGTGACGATATCTCGGCCTTCAGTGATCACAAGTGGCTTGGCTTCCGCTGGCGGCCACGAGGTCGGCGATGTTAATGGAGCAAGTTGTCGCCTTTGTTGCGGGCTTTTCAGAGCATCGGCTAACGGTGCCAGCCGAAGTCTTGCCGCTGGCGAGTTTTGATCGGGAAGGAGCAAGCTATGCCGAAACAGAAGCGTTGATCCGAGCGTATAAGATGGGTTGGCAGCAAGAATCAAGCGCTCTCGAGCACGACCGTACGCAACGTTGATCTCTTTCGTCACGATTGGGCAGTGATCAACATCCAGCACGGTCTTTCGACCGCGCTCATTGAAACCGATGTTCGTCAGCGGCACGCCCGCTCGACGCTGCTCGTAATGGGGCGACATCTTTGTTCGATACCCGTATTGCATCGGCGATGGTACGACGGGTTCCACGGTCACTTTGGTCCCGGCGTCTGCGAGCAGCCCTTCGTACGCTCGCGCTACCATCTTGCCTTTCCGCCGCAGCTGCTCATCGTAACGCAGATGTTGCAACCCGCAGCCTCCGCATCTTCCAAAGTATTTGCACTGAGCGTCCACCCGAAGCGGACTCTTCTCCGTCACCTCCAGCAGTTCCCCGATCGAGAAGCCTTCGCCGTCACGATATATTCGCGCGACCACCGTCTCCCCTTCCAACACAGTCGGAACCAGAACCAGCCAGTTGTCTTTTCCCAGCGCGACTCCGTGTCCCGAATCGCTCGTCGCAAACACCTTCAGAGTTGCAGTTTCGGGGAGCACGTACGGAGACGCCGCCGCTGGATCGTCCAGATAAGGTATCGGCGTCGGCAAATTCAACGCGCGCAGCTTGGTCGCCAGGTCCGCCGGGAAGAGATTGTCGTTGGGAGTGAGTTCCCTCGATGCCTTGCGTGGGGCGCGCCAAGGTCGCTGTGGCTTTGGTGGTTCTTTCGGGAGAACCGGGAGATCTATGGTGAAGCGCTGGGCATCGGCAAGCTGTCGTCCTTGCACCGCTGGCCCATCCGACATACCCCGGCGCGAGGCACCGAGCAGGCACCGGGCATTGGTCTGCTGCCGTGAAGTTGTGGCAAGGCAACCTCGAAAACAGTGTAGACCAGCAACCATTTCGGAAATGTGGTTATCGCCGGACGGAACCGCAGTTCGGACGAAATTTGCTTGGACAACCTGAACACAGGATGCAAGTTGGCATGGAAACGATCCAAAAGCATGAAAAGGAGCAGTTTCGTCATCAATCTGTGTAAGATTATCAAAAAGGTGCTGAGCTCGGCCGAACTCGTCTAGTGGTGGTAATGGGAGGAGAAAAAAAAGGAGAGGTCAAAGAAAGGAAGATCCTACATACATGTCCCGGCCCTAAGCAGGGCGAGGATGGTGGGCGGTGGGGAGATGGACCTGCGGAATGCACAGGCGAGGCGGAAGAGACTAACAGGGCAGCGAAGGCTGGTCATCGCTTAAGAAGACTTCTTCTTGTCGTCAACGTCCTTGTACTCGGCGTCGGAGGACTTCTCCTCAGCGTTGGCGGAGGCAGCCTCGTTGGCCTGGCGGCTCTTGTACATCAGCTCAAAGAGCTTGAGGGAAGCCTGCTGGAGCTCTCCGTACTTCTCCTTGACGGTCTCGGGAGAGTTCTCTTCGGGTCCCTTGGCGAGCATCTCACGAAGATCTTTGATCTGTCCGCGGATCTTCTCAACTTCAGCGGTGTCGAGCTTGTCCTTGAACTCGTTCATAGCCTTCTCGGTATCGTTGATGATGGACTCGGCGTGGTTGCTGGCCTCGATGACCTCCTTGCGCTTCTTGTCAGACTCGGCGAACTGCTCGGCTTGGCTGACCATCTTCTCAATCTCAGCATCAGAGAGACCCGACGACGCGGCAATGGTCATGGACTGGTCCTTGCCGGTGGTCTTGTCCCGGGCACCGACGTTGACGATACCGTCGGCATCGATATCGAAGGTAACCTCGATCTGAGGAATGCCTCTGGTGGCAGGTGGAATGCCAACGAGGTTGAACTGTCCGAGGAGCTTGTTGTCCTTGACCAGTTCACGTTCTCCCTGGAAGACCTTGATCTCAACCTGAGTCTGACCGTCAGCGGCAGTAGAGAAGACCTGGCTCTTCTTAGTGGGGATGGTGGTGTTTCGGCTGATGAGACGGGTGAAGACACCGCCGAGGGTCTCGATACCGAGGGACAAGGGTGTCACGTCGAGGAGGAGTAGCTGGTCAACCTGACCGGACAGGACACCTCCCTGGATCGCGGCACCGATGGCGACAGCCTCATCTGGGTTGACGGCCTTGGAGGGCTCACGGCCGAACAGAGACTTGACAGTCTCCTGGACTTTGGGCATGCGGGACATACCACCGACAAGAAGAACCTCGGTGATCTCGTTCTGGGAGACGCCAGCGTCCTTCAGCGCCTTCTTGCAAGGGTCGATGGTTCGGTCGATCAGAGACTTCGTGAGGGACTCGAACTGGGACCGGGAGAGCTTCATGTTGATGTGTTTAGGTCCGGTGGCGTCGGCGGTGATGAAGGGGAGGTTGATGTCGGTCTGGAGGGTAGCGGAAAGCTCGATCTTTGCCTTCTCAGCGGCCTCACGGATGCGCTGGAGAGCCATGCGGTCCTTTCCGATGTCAATGCCCTCCTGCTTCTTGAACTCGTTCACGATGTAGCGGACCATGGTGTTGTCAAAGTCCTCTCCGCCGAGATGCGTGTCACCGTTGGTCGACTTGACCTCAAACACGCCTTGCTGCAGCTCCAGGATAGAGATATCGAACGTTCCGCCTCCGAGATCGTAGACGGCGACAACCTTGTCGCCGGCCTTCTCGAGACCGTATGCAAGAGCAGCCGCGGTGGGCTCGTTGATGACACGCCTGACGTCAAGGCCAGCAATCTGGCCAGCGTCCTTCGTCGCTTGACGCTGGGCATCGTTGAAGTAGGCGGGAACAGTGACAACTGAAAGAGGAAGGAGTAAGCACCCGAAAGCACCACTTTCCGTGCGATCACAGAGGAAACTCACCGGCGTGCTGAGCGGGCTTTCCGAGGAAGTTCTGGGCAGTCTCCTTCAGGTTCTGGAGAACGAAAGCTCCCATCTGGGCTGGAGAGTACTTCTTTCCACGCGCCTCGAGCCACGCATCACCGTTTCCGTGCTTCACGATCTTGTAGGAGACCGTGGAGATGTCCTTCTGGACCTCTGGCTCGTCGAACCGGCGTCCGATGAGACGCTTGGTGGCGAAGAGGGTGTTTTCTGGGTTGACGACAGCCTGACGCTTGGCGGGCGTTCCGACGAGGAGCTCTCCGTCCTTAGTGAAGGCGACAACGGAGGGGGTGGTACGACCACCTTCGGCGTTCTCGATGACTCGTGGGGTCTTACCGTCCATCACTGACAAATGAAAACGGCATCAGATCCGTTCCAACCTTTTCTCGCAACACAAGTGATCGGTAAACTCACCGGCGACGCAAGAGTTGGTAGTTCCCAAGTCAATACCGATGACCTGACCCTGGACCTTGTCGCTAGCATAGCGAACGAAAGCGGGGCTGGACAGGCGGTTGAGCTGCAAAGGAAGTTTCCTGTCAGTCCCGAGTGCAACGTCGTTTCTTCCGCAAAAGAAAGAACGCCGAGGACAGATCACAGAAGATCGCCGAGATCTTCACAGAAGCGAAGGAGCAGAAGGAAAGGGGGGAAAGAGAGAGGAAGACATACCCCGAGGGATCGGAATGCGCTCGACCTGGATGCTCGTGCTACGTTAAGCATTATATGTGTATGTATAGGATGAGTGTGATGGAAGTCTGGTCGAAGGGATTGGCAGCGAGGAAGAGGGGCGCCTTTTGAAGGGGAGGGGTAGGTGATTTTTTTGTTTTTTTCCGAGAGACAAAGACAAGAGGTGAGAGAGGAGGGGAAGGAGAGAGGCCTGGTCCCTCCCCCGACAGCGCGCATAGCAACCCGACTTTTCTCCCGTCTTCCACGTCTTTCCTTGATTTCCACCCCATCAAATCATGCCACGATATCTACTTACACAGTACTCGTACATAGTGACGAGAGAGAGGTGAAAGAGCTAGACTGTAAGCGATCAATGCGGAAGGCCTCGTCCGCACGGATGGTGATGCTCAACGTGCCTCATGAAGAAGCATAGCATAAAGTACAGTAATAGCATCAGTGATTGTCTATCCAAAAACATTTCCTCTCGATCGTTGTCGTTAAATAATAAAAAAGAACCTTATTCTATCTTGTCGGGTTCGTCGGATCCCGTCTCGACGAGCTCCCGGCGGCTCGCGCTTTTGGTCATCGAGGTTCGTCCTCGAACGTTCTTCAAGTGGATGACATTGGGCTCTGGGATGATCTTTACCCTGGAAGCGGAAGAAGGACGAGAAGCTTGAGAATTGTGTATCTGAAGGTGAAGGCTTCGATGTGGAAACGGCCCCCTCACGCACCTGAACGGGAGCGGCACTTCTGTGACCGCTCGGAACTTTCCGATGTTGTTGGTGTGCTCGTTCTCCATGCGGAGTATGCTCCACATGAAACGTCGAAAGAGCTCGGCAAGGGCTTGAAGGTACACCAGGAGGCGAGCGTCTTGAAAGAGTCCCCAGTTGTTGGGGGACAGCAGGAAGACCCAAGATAGTCGGAGCACAAAGTTGATCCTGGCATTCGCAGGTCAGCACACATGCCAAACCTCCGTGCACGTATCCAGTGCCCTCACCCTATGGCCGACACATAAACCCATCTGAAGAAAGAAAGCATTATAATGAATGAGAATAGAAAGATGCGCCGCCAGCAAACAGGTGAGGGACGCACTTGGGATAGACGATGACCTTCCGCAGGTACTTATGCTTAGAGTTCCGCTGAAACAACCCCCAGTCGAACCAAACGTCCCAGAAGTACGAGTACATCGATGCGACAACGGCAAAAAAGATCCAAAGGCCTCGCACGGAAGCGAAGCCGGTGATCTTGGCGCTAGCAGACAGCCAGATCACCGAGAGGGAGAAGCAGTACTTCAACGCGTTCGTCAGGTGCGGGTGCACCGTTGGCGTGTCATAGTAACGTCGCAGGCACTGAAGAAGTCGGAACCACGCGGGTATCGAAGTGATGACGGGGACGACCCAAGAGGTCGAGAAGCCGCAGTGAGCGTCGAGATCTTCCAAATCGTTCACAGCAACGCAGACCAAAATTTGCAACGACACGAACATGTAAGTCTGCACAAAGACTCGATGAGAAGGTGACGGGCAAAGATTTTTGGTTGCTACATAGCACACAAACCATGGAAGAAAGTAAATCCGTTATGAAGAAGTCACGGAACTGTACAGTAAAGAAACCGGACAGAACGATGCGGGCCATGGTTGTCAAGAACCATTTTCGTGAAGAACGGTAGAATACGTCGAAGGGGATGATAATAACTCCAATGATCATTCCTAGAAGAATCTGTGAAACTCCGTCAATAAGAATCGAGAGAAGCGGTCGCACTGGCAGGTTACCGTGGGGTACCACTTCAGAGAGATGAAAGATAGGAAGTTGTCGTCAAGAGCAAGATAAAGGGTATAGGAGAAAAGGAAAAACAACACGGAAGCGAACTCGGCGAACCCTTCAGGGGTAAGGTAATCTAATTCGCGTTAGAGACGGTGAGAAATCACGCCGGAGCTTTGCAGAAATCTGAGGAACCTTACCCCTGGGATCCAACTCGAAGACCAAAACCCAGTTGACATGAAATCGTGCCCAGATAACCAGCAAAAGAGCATACAAGAACAGAAACACTATTGGAATGCTGAGGCCCCCATATACGAGCAAAACCAACGCGACGTTTTTGTCTGGGAATCCTTGCGCAAACACTTTGCGAAGCGTGAGAACAATTGCGGGAAGAGATAAGCCCATCAGAAACCCCGTTTTCCAGTTGGTAGCACCGCTTGAGCCTTGAGCCTTTAAATCAGGGAGCCTCAGGCTACGCATTGCTTTGTGGCTGAGACCCACGTGTCAACTAAGGCGCAATTTTGATATGGTGTCGGTTTCTCCAGATTCGAACATACCGGTTCCCTTTGGCGAACACGTCGATGAAAAGCGCTTCCGTCTGTGCGATCAAGTCTTCGACTTCCGTTGACGTGAACAGGTGCATGCCCTTCGCGCGCGCCATGTACCACTCGCCGTGGGTCCCAGTGTTCTTCTCCATCTTTTTCAAGATCTTCGTAAGAGAAGTGTGGTTGATGATTCGAAAGTTCTTTAAGAGCTCGAGGAGTCGGTAGTACTGCCGAGATTACATAAGAATGGGCGAAACTTATACGATGATGAGATCTCAAGACCTCACCTCAAGGAAAGCCTTTTGCAAACGGTTCCTTGGATTCTTGGAAACGGGAGTAAATTGCCCAACCTGACCGTCCTCGCCTATGGACTCCTCATCCTCATCTTCGACGATGAACTTTTCTGGCTGTTCCTGACCAAATTGAAGGAAGCCTCGTTTTTGCTGTAATGGCAACAGATTTGGAACCGTCAGTACACGAAGCATACTCGAGCGCAGTGATCCATACCTCGTTCCCTTCGGCATTCCTCAATTCCAGTATTTCGCATTGCCTTTTCAGGTCGAGCAGTCGAGTTCTAGCGTCCGTCTCTTTCACTTAACTACACATCAATGTCCGGAACTCTCACACAGCCGGTTCGGCATGCATCTCACATTGATAAAAGACGTCGGCCTTCCGCACCTCCTGATCCAATCTCAGGAAAAACGCGCGCTCCTCTGGTCCCAGCTGAGTCTCCTCGAGGCTTAGAAGAAATTGTGGATCCTCTCCAACGTGGTGGGTATCCACTGTCGCGTTTCTGACACGACTCGACGATGATGGTCCTGCGGTTATCTCCCCTTCAACCGCACCAGGAGTGCTCCTATCTGGTGTCAGGTCATCCGTTGATAGCGAAGGAAATCCTTAGCGCAAACAAGTTGATGTCAGGCTTGGACCTTCGAAAATCGAAAATCCAAAGAACATCCTTACCCTGCATGGACTCATCTGAATCCTGCTGCAGAAGACTCGAGGAGCGCTGCTTCTCAGCTACTACATTCTTGATGAGCTTTTTGAGTATTCGGTAGTTCACATATCGAGACCGCCATTCCGGAACGCTGTTTTCTGCCAAGTATTTTCCGAATTTCATCGGACGTTCTCAAAGGATGGCTCAATTCCTTCCAGCAGGATTGTAAGCCGAGCAGGATCTTTCTGCAGTCGCGCCCCCAGCGGCTCCTATCGTGGGTGTGGCCCTTTTGTCTTCAGCAGCGAAATGTCGGGTACCAAAATTCCAGCTTCGGAATCGTGAGTTGGGTTTTCGGCTCTCGTCTTCGTTTTCCTTGCACCATTTCGAACATTTCGAGAGAATTTCTGTACTATAGCAAACAATAGAAGACGTCGTACCGGTAATGGTTTTCTATTTCACAAGCAATGGTAGTAGTACTTTGCGCTCAGATGGTTGGCTCGGCTTCTTGATTGTTGATTAATCTCTCTTACAGTGGTATCTCCTTCTGCCAAGGTGTACATGGGGAAGGACAAATACGAAAGTACGAAGGCACTTCCGTCTCTTGGGCGGAAAGACGGTCGGCTGACTCTCCGCACTTGCAATCCCCAGACGAGGAACTGATCAAGTATGGCTGGCCCGAGGATGTATGGTTTCACGTTGACAAACTCTCGTCCGCGCACGTCTACCTCCGTCTCGAACCGGGACAATCCTGGGACTCCATCGACGAGGGTCTCCTCACCGACCTCGCCCAACTGACGAAGGCCAACTCGATCGAAGGCAACAAAAAGTCCAACCTCACCATCATTTACACCCCATGGAGCAACCTCAAGAAGACGCAAGGGATGGAGACGGGTCAGGTCACGTTCTTTCGGAACGACATGGTAAAGAGGGTTCACGTCAAGGAGAGGGACAACGGCATCGTCAACAGGCTCAACAAGACGAAGATCGAACGGCATCCGGAGCTTGCTGAGGAAAAGGTCGAGCGGGACAGGGAGCTCAGGACGGTGCAGAGAGAGGCCGACCGGAAGCGAAGGCAGGCTGAACTGAGGACGCAAGAGGAACGCAAGAAGGAGGTCGCGAGCCGGAGTTACTCGAACATCTTCAAGGAGGAGGAGATGCGGAGCAACAAGGACTCGATACTTGGGCGTTCAAACCTCGACATCAACGCCCTCGAGGAAGACTTTATGTGATCCTTTCTCTGGGGTTTGGCTTGCGTACCGGTAGATCGTTTTCTTAGAATAGAGCATTCGGAAAGACGATTCCGCACCATTGAT
The DNA here is from genome assembly GCA_027596035.1 of Thoreauomyces humboldtii. NCBI lineage: Eukaryota > Fungi > Chytridiomycota > Chytridiomycetes > Spizellomycetales > Powellomycetaceae > Thoreauomyces > Thoreauomyces humboldtii. The sequence goes on along the minus strand of JADGJA010000060.1, from coordinate 36,868 downwards.
TTTCATCCTGTCTTCACCCTTTTTCGTCCAAGCTGTACGGGTCTCTGCAATGAGTTCTAGTTACTAGCGAATTTGTCTCCTTTAACTGCTGCAATAGGGTACAGAGCAGCTCGTCCGATGTGGCTAGGATAACCGGTCCATACTAATTCCGACACCGTTTACGGGATACCTTCGCGGTTTCAAAGCCTGCAAGCAGCGCTTCCACCAGTAACGTTCTCCACCAGCGTGGCGTGCGGCTAGGCGTCGTGGCATTCAAGGTCCTCCAAGGAACTCGCGCAGTGTCCCTTCTTGGACTCAACTCTCCGGTCATACCTGTCGGCTCTCCGGGATCGCCCTCGCATCCACTCAGACTGATGAAGCACGGTCTCCTGCTGATGAAGCCGATTGAGATGCGCAAGAGCAATTGAATTTCAGAGATGATCAGATCAAAAATTGAGATACAAGGCTCCAACCTGCCATGATCCTCCAATGACATCTACGATTTCCGTCTTCTAGGACATTGTCCTCATGATCTTCATCCGGCGATCCGTGAACTGCAAAACGTTCCTCCTCACCAGGATCTCGAGGGCCTTGTCGACGGCCGCGGGAGCAAAGTCCTGAGCCATGAGCTCGTCCTTGACCACCCTCAGGGACGCCTTGGATCCCGGCATCAACCGCTTCGAGATCTGCGCTTCGACCCTCATGACCTCATCGGCAAAGTCCGACCTAGAGTCGAACCCGTCCACGAGTCCCGCTTGCACGGCGTGCATGGTCGAGTGGTTGAAGAGTCGCATGGCTTCGTCGACATGGGCCGGGGTGGCGGTCGGGTGGAGACGGAGTTTTGCGAGGGATTCCGAGATTCGGATGATGGCTTCGAGCTGTCGGACCGTGATGGGAACGGCGGATTTGCCCGCGGAAGATGTGAGGGATCGTGCTTTGCTTCGCATCTCGACAAAGTGGGAGCTGAGCTTCTTCGCCGCCTCTTCCGTCAGTCTTGGAGCGCATTTCCTATGCAAGAAAGCGATGTGAGATGGCACAAAAGACAATTTCCAGTATGCAGTCGGAGGCACATACGTTTTGCAGTAACTGATGTAACTGCGCATCTTGGCAATATCAATGTCGCCCGCCGCCTCCCGCTCCTTTACGTTCGTGTTCATGTGGACTTGCAAAACGTGTCGCGCGATCGTCTGCGGATTTTCGGGAGGAATGTTTATGGAGGAGCTTATGACGCTCAAGCAGGTTTTGAGCACTCACCCTGTCACGAGCTTCGTTATGCTCGTCCTTGACGATGAAGATCAAGTCGAAACGCGATAGAATGGTCGACTGGAAATCAATGTTTTCTCCGGGACTCTTCATGTCATCGTATCGTCCGAAAACAGGGTTCGCCGCTGCGAGCACCGAGGTTCGGGAGTTAAGAATGGTGGTAATGCCTGCTTTCGCGATTGAGATCGTTTGTTGCTCCATGGCCTCGTGAATCGCAACACGGTCCTCCTCCCGCATCTTATCAAACTCGTCGATGCAGACCACTCCGCCGTCTGCCAGAACCATTGCTCCGCCTTCCAGGTAGAACTCGCGCTACGCAGCCAACGGATCGTAAGAGACAACTCCAAGATGAAGCAAACGGTATCCAAAGCCTACCGTGCTGGGGTCACGGATCACGGACGCCGTCAGACCGGCTGCACTGCTTCCCTTTCCAGACGTATATACACCGATTGGTGCCACCTTCTCGACGAACTTCAGGAGTTGAGACTTGGCCGTTCCGGGGTCTCCAAGCAGTAGCACGTTGATGTCGCCACGCAATCGCATGCCGTCTGGTAAAACCTTCTTGGACCCGCCAAAGAGGAGACATGCGATAGCTTTTTTGATGTCTATCCGTAACCGAGAGCGTTCGGTAAGCGCTGCGAGTCTGCAGATGGTGGTGACTCCTGTGGGGAGGACGATCTTACCGACATGACCGTAAATGGATGGTGCAATACTTCCGGAGAACTCTTCATACAGGTCCTCCTTGCGAGACATGTTCAAGAACTCTTCCTCTTCTTCCTCCGTAAAGGCACGAACGCCTCGCCCATTGCCATCCACGTCCACCTGCATGCCCACCACTCGCAAGTACGGGGAGCGCACTGCGACTGCACCGCCGTTCTTCTGCAGCGGATATTAGTAAAAGGATCCCGAATTTTCATAGGCGTGACTTCTGAATCTTACGTTGTTCTGGTTCTGATTGAATATAGAGAAGATGCCCGTAACCGTAACTCGCGTACCGGGAACAACCTTGTTGGTAAGGAAACTGTTGGAAACATTGATCAGCATCCGCCATGACTAGATCTCGAACGTAAGCACGTACCGATCTGCGCTGAGCAGCATGTGGCGAGGGAGTTCTCCCACGGGCACCATGCCCGGACTTTCCTGCAGCTTGAGCGTCTGCTGGTCCACAAACTTGCTCTTGTCATGGACGATTACATATGGGTCAAGCGGACATGTTGAAGGGCCAGTCTCGCCCGTATCACTTTCGTGCAAGTCAATCAGGATAGGGCTCCTGCCGTAACACTGGTTTCACTCGAACCGCCTACCTATCGCATTGACGTGGGAGTTGGACTCCTGCAAACCCTCCGTTGACAGGTAGAACCTTATTGTGGCGACAGGACTTGCACATAATGTGCACGTATGTGGCTTTGGCGGACAGGGTCGACGCCGAAATTACGATTCCCGAGATTCGCACCATCTTCGCAATGGATAGGGCCTGATAGGTTTGCCAAAATCAGCATCTTTGTCCGAAGGCTCCACGCCGCCACGTGTTGAAGGGGGAACTTACATCGAGAGCTCGCACAGGCAGGGGATTGGCATTCGACAACAGCATAACTTGGCAGTCTGGCAGTGATGTTGCATCGGTGTCGGTAAAGTACTGGTTGGCCTTCGCGACTGACTTTAGAGCATCTTCGAACTAGCTCAAGACGAGGATTAGCACAGGGATGCTGCCGATGATACTGATTCCTCTATGACATTACCAGTGGCAGGTACTCTCCAGGCTTTTCCTTGATCTGATTCGTGAGGTCCTCATCGTAGCTCATCAAATGAGCCATATCTACTTCCAGAAAATACTGCTTGATAATTAGATTCTGTCGCAGCTGGTCTCTGTCAAGTACGCATCGAAGTGTGAGTGAGCGTGACCGGCCGGCCCAGGCATTCCGCTCTAACCTGTATACGAAAACATTGTCGATTCGGAAGGTTCGTAAAAACTCGACAAAACGCCTCTCAATGGTGGCACGAGAGTCCTCTCCAGAGTCTGAGGGGTAGACCTGGGTGTTGAAGACCCGGCCAGCATCCCATCCGAAGGCTGCCATGACGGTGGAAAAGAAAGATAGGAGGCGGATGCAAGTACAAGATGTTCCCTAGACGTGAGCGATGAGGAAGAAGACAGGAGGACTAAGAGATGACGATGAGGCAGGGAGAGGCTTCCGAGCCGAGTGGACGAGCCCTTTTCAAGAAGAAGTGCAAACGGGGACGAGGACTGGGTGAGGACGAGGACCAGTACGAGAGCTTGAGGGAAAAGCTCAAAAGCGTCCAGAGATGTCCGAAACAAAGAGCCCTGCGTGGTTCGGACATCTCCGGACGGACAGCCTTTCGCATGATCCAAGACGGCACTGGTAATATCGACCGATCTATTCAGGTGGGCAGCGGTGGCAGACGGTACGTCCGATGTATCCGAGACTGATCCATCATAGGCGTAAGATCATCTCTGGAGGGTGGGAGAGTGCGAACACACATGCGTTTCCAGATGCTCTTTAACCTTTGCGATCGATGGAGTCAGAAACCTGTACAGGTTCCACGAAGGATCGCGAGTTCGACTCACCGTTGACTCTGCATAGAGGCAATCTCTACCTTGCGCTGCCACATCTTGAGCTTTCCTGTCAGCTCCTCTTGTTGTGCCTAGAAAAAGGCCGACGCTTAGCCAAATTTGCCCAGCTTGCGGGAGGTGAGGTATCACAACTTACATTTACAGATACGTAGTCCATAACCTAAATGTAGATAGCAGGGCAATTTAGTGCAAAGCTTCAGAGAAGGGCCCATGCATGAATATGACATACATCAGGCACCCGATAATCCTCCATCTGAGCGCGGATCTTTCGATTTGCCTTCTCGGCGTGAGCCCGTTCCACCTCCACAATCTCTGCCTCCGCGATCAGCTTGCTCAGCATGTCTTGCCGCTGCCCAATTTCGTGCCGCAGAATATCGGATTCCTGAGTGAGAGATTGGAGTTTTCTCTAAAATGCATGGCAGGATACGATTAGAAATCATACAAGCGTATCTGGCTTCTAACTTTCACCTTATGGTAGTTCAGGACTTGTTGGGTATTGCCAGCCGTCATTTTGAGCTTCAGCAGCTCCGTATTACGCTCCTCGATTTTCGCCAGATATTGCTTGTTTTCTATCTGCAGCTGATCAAAGTCGATGGCATGAAGGACCTCGCCCATCTCTTCCTTTTGTTTCAGTTGCAGATGGAGCTTGTTCTTCTGAAGTTTGATGGTGCTATTCTTCAGCCGCGTCTTTTTGATTGTTGCGTCCTAGAATAGGATAGATGCCGGCATGAGCATCCCATCTGCACCTTTGCATGATTTTGATGGTGAATAGTAAATGTGTACCTTTGCGCGAATCTTGTCCTCATAATATCTGAGCACTCTCTCAGCGACCACCTTGCCCGTCCTAGCATTCACAGCACCTTGAACGATGTCCCTCTTGAACTCGTACATCGCCTTCTTTGTCTCGCTGATTCGGATGTCAATCTCCTCCATCTCCGCCTTGTAGTTGTCCAACACCTTTCCCCACTCCTCCTTTTGCTTCTCGATTTCATCCTTCAGCTCCTCGAGCTCGCGGGTGGCGATCTCAGCTTTCTGTTCTGGCGTGAGCAGGATGGGAGCCTGCTGCTTCTCTGTCTTTTCACCCTTCTTCTTGCGAGCTCGGACAGGTGCCGCGGGAGCTGGGGTTGGTGCGGAAGCCGTTGGAGGAGTCCCGGAATTGACGGCACCCGGTCCACCGTCGTTCGTACCTCCACCCTCCACGTCGAATCCTCCTTCCCCGTTTCCACCGCCCGTCTTCCCTCCTCCTCCCACCGTCCCTGGGACGGCACCGTCCGGACCCACTCTCGTCAGGAAGCTGTCAAAGAGCGTGTTCTCGGCTTCCAGGAACTGCGTCTTTTTCGTCAGCTCATCGTGCAGTTTCACGAGCTCTTCGTCGGAATAAGCGTCAAAATCGGCGTCGTCGAGTAAAGCGAGCGCAGTGGTATTGTTGATAAAGGAAGGGCCGCTGTTGTTGGCTACGGAGGTTTCGGTGGCGAGGGGGCCGCCGGACAGTTTGGTGGTCGTGGGACCTGGGGTAGACGGAGGTAGGAGAGTCGTGGCAGAGAATTGACGTGTGAAGTCGGACGACGGTTCATCCATGGTGAGTATGCGCTGGGTGCTTGCCGCTAAATCGACCTCGCAAAGCTTTCATCGTACACTGAGCAGGGGACGACGAGGGGGACGAAGGTGGAATCAACCCGAGGACGGAGGGCTGGAGCCTGGTTTACGTAATTTCCCTCGCTGTCCAATTCCTCGCCGCCAGCCCGCCGCCAGCCCCAGCCCACTACCGGCTGGGTAAGGAGGATACAGCTTTAAGCAGGCTGTATCCTAACCGCGTTCGAGATTGTGTTTGAGACGCGCTAACGTCTGGCCAGTCGTGGTGCGGCAGAAACCTGGGCATTCAGTGCTACCTGTCTAACTCTGCGCGCGTTGTCCTCCTCTCCTCCCAAATTGGGAGCTGGGGACGGCCTTGATGTGGGGCTGCAATGATTGAGAAAGCAGGGGCAGGGCTCAACCATTCGTGGTACAGTGCCAGTTTCATGCAAGCAGGGCAATCCTCTTTTCACGTTGAGAAAGTCTGAGAGGTATTCATCAAACTTTTGTGTTGAACGTTTTCGCCAGCTAGACGGCAAGACCCGGAACGGGGGTGAAATGTGGAACGCTACACTAGGACCACATCGATAACCGTGCGCTAACAAGCTACGGGGGACTAATCCGCTAAGCGAACTGTGGAAAATGCGTTCTTGCTGAACCACTCGGCGATGAGGCCGAAACGATCGTCAGTGCTTTCGAGCTGCGTAGACGGTAGTCAGTGCCGGAAATATACGGAGCGTGACCTTTCGCTCTTCCGTACCTTGTTCATGAAGACATCGTGACGTCCTGCGTTAGATTCCTGGCTTCGCACGAGATCTTGTATCATCCGATGCTCCGGCGCGCACCGTGGACATTCGCCGTCAGCATCCCCGAGACATCTAACCAGTAGTGGGGTAAGTCTGTCCGTACGTTGGCGCCATCGATAGTATCAACACATACCGCTGGTGGTAAGAGTGTTTGCAAAGAAAATACACGGTCGGGAGCTCCAGGGGCTGCCTACATATCTCGCACTTCGTAACCTGGAAGATCAGTGGTCTGCGGATGCATAAATGAAGAGCATCAGCTGGAAGAAGTGGGCTAATCCGAAAACGACGTCAAGATGGATACTTTGTTTGTAGCTCCTCGATTTGCTCCTTCATCTTGAGCGTTTCGTCACGGTAGCTGACGATGAGTTTTTGGGACTAGTGCGGATGCGGGAGGGTTAAAAGGATTGCATATGACATGGCGCCTGATCCTCATACCTCGCTGATGTTTCTGCGTTCTGCTTCAACGCGCCGGATGATGTAATCTTTCACCATCCCAATTGTTACCGTGGAATTCCGCGCAAGTATTTGTACGACTTGCAAAGGGGGCAATAGGTTCTTCTTGTCGATAGTGTCCAGCACCATCAAAAGCTCTGCTTGCGGATTTGGACCACCCAAGCCAGTTCCCTTCTCAGCAAAAAAAGCGAGTGACTGTGTCCAAAGGCTCGGATCGGCGTCGCTAAGGAAGGAGCGCGACATTCAATATGGCGTAGAAGCGGGTTCATGGCGCGAGTCCTTACCCATATGCTTTGCAGGTACTGATCACATTGGTGTAATCCGATGCGTCCATGTGCTGCTGCAAAATATCCTTGTGCCTGAAAGAAACGTTGAGTGGCTTGAGCTGGAGGATAGGATTGAGCGTCAAGCTTACAAAGACATCCGTTCATAAAGATACAGGATCCCACTCCCAAATTCGTGCATCTTGCAAAGCACCAACGCGTGATTGATGTCGTAGTTTGCCTATTGGGACAAAAGGCTACAAGTCAGGGGACATCGATCTGACCTCGTACACCATCTGAAACGTACATTCTGATCGTGCAACAACAGGTCGGCATTGGTACGCCACCGCTTACGCGTTGCCTCCGGAACGGCTATGAACGATGGATCCTGATAATAACCCAGCATTGATCAGAACATGGGTGCTAGAAACTTTGCTCCGTGATGCCGTACCTGTTCCGCGATACCAGCGATAGATCCTTGTCCTCCACCGAGATAAAGCTCGAGGAGTGTGCTGCAGACCGTGCTTCTGCTCTGCTTCTCACGGTCGCTCTCCAAGTTCGTTGATGGCGTCGCTGCTGTGCCGCCAGGAGGTTGTTGGGGCTCCTTGCCTTTGCCGCCGATCGAAACGTTCCAGCGCTTCTTCAAGAGCTGCTCCAAGAATTTCACGCACCACTCGGTACGATTCACGTAAAGATGCAGGAAGTCTTCTGGCCATGCAGAGCTCCTCCCTTCGTCGGTGGGTTCGGTACAAAGTTTGAGAAGGACGTTGGTCATTTCCGCCGGCTTTTCCGTTACCAGAACATAGCCGTATCGCGTGAGAGCTCGTATTGCCTCTCGCGGCTTCAGACCAGCAAGGAACTTGACAGCATCGTCGTAATGCTTCAGATCCTCAACCTGAATCCGCAAGTACCACTCGTCTTCGTGGAATTTTTTTGTTAACCACAGGGCATGGTCAAAGTACCCGCCCTGCCGGCATACACGTATGGCGGTCTCCACATCGAACTTGATCTCCTTGTCGGTTTTGATGAACTCGTCCAGACGTTTGACGTCTTTCAGTTTGGTGTAGCAGTTGAGGAGCAAGGTTGTGTGATCCGCATTGGCAAGCCCTTGCTCGTGAAGAGCCTGCAGATACGAAGTGAGGTTGTGAATCCGCTGAGCATCTAAGAACTTTCGGATGACGTATGACGGTTCCAGGTGGCCGATCGTTTGCAGGTACTGCTGGATGGCAGAGTCAAATTCCGTTTTCCCATATAACCAGTCTCCGTAGCGCTTGTATATCTCCACAAGCGTCCCGTAGTCGTATTCGCCCGATGGTGCCCCGGTAGCGCGAACGAGGGACTCTGCCTCGATTGTACTAGACACCGAGGCGGGGGTTGTAGAGAGTAGGCTGATAGCGAGCGTATACATATTTTTCTTGTATAAAATTTCCAACTTTGTGTCCATGTCCTTCTCTTGCAAGCGGTACATCTGTCAAGTGAGAAGTCTAAGAGCAAGCTTTAAATATGTCCTCGGGCATTCACGCATACCTTGTGATCAGCTGTCACCACCAGAAGCTCTCCCCATTCAGCTAAGACTGCTTTGATCGGCTGAGGCTTGTATCCTGATCCCATAAAGGTGCCATTATATGCGACGAATTTATTTTTCAAGTCGTAGAGAGTCAGAACCGTTCCAGGCGAGTTCTCCGACGGTGGCGCTTCAATCACAGAACTGTTCTCATCGTCCACCACCAAATCTGCGAGGGCCGAATGACGTTCCGCCGTATTCACAGTTTCTCTAGAGACGATGGCCAGATAGTTCCGAAACCATATTAGACGGGTTTTTTGACCTATTTCGAGAACATACGGTCAACAATCCCTTCGCAATTTCATTATAGTCTTGCCATGAGCCGCACCATCAATACTGCAACATGGCCCGCGTCCGTCCAAGCCGTAGAAGTAAACAGCCTAAGTTGCAGGAGGTCAGGAAGAAGAATACCCCTACGGCACAAGAATATTAGACATACCTCGTTTCTCCCGATCACGATCTCTTGATGAGTATCTTGTGGCGTCAACAAGACGGTATCAACTTCGCCACCAGTTTCCTCCAATATCCGCTGGCAGTAGAGAAGTTACATCGACTGATCGAGAAGTAATGTAGATCAGGTTTGCACGACTCACTTTCTGGTCCTTATTAGACGTGTCACATGTCAAAACCCTCGCCAATGTAACAATGTACAACACAGTCCTCTTCCCGTCCTCATAAAAACCGAGGCCTGGAAAAGCAATTTGTGAGAGTCGGCACAAGTTTACTGTGAGCATCAACCCGCTTTACCTGTCACCATTTCACTTCCTTCGTGTATGATCTTAGACTTGGTGAAGCGATCCCTCGATATATCCCCTCGTATCAAGACAACCACTCCGTTCTCCAGACCAATGGCGACTTGCGTCATGTTCTCCATTACCGCCAGAGCAGTGACCTGGAGCACCGTAACTTTTCGTCAGCAGTCAGACGCTGGGCGAGGCCCAAAGATGCTGCGACTGACCGGAAAGACTTTCTGACCGTACTGAATCTTGCTGCTTCGCTGCAGGACTGGCGTGTCGGCATTCTTATCGGTCTTCTTGTCGAGATTCCAGACTTTGACAACGGGTATGCCGCTAGCGTCCTCCTATGTTTTCCCAACCCTCCTCCATCAGATGATGTATCACAGACCCTCGAGCTTCCCTGCTCGCTCGAACGTACGCCAACGGAGACGAGCTGATTCTGATGCTTCATGTGCTTCATATGCGTGACATGCCTCTCGTGGGCTTGGAACGAGAAGACCACGACCATCGCGTGGTTCAGGATGATAATCGAGCCAGAGGCATGTGAAAGTGGCAAACAGATCAGCATAGCATCCATTGCGTTGTTACACTCTAAAAGCAAAGCACATATCTCCAAAGAAGAGGTGGCCTCGTCCGTGTGTGCTAGACGTGATTTCCAGCTCCTACGTCGTGGCCGTGGTCATGGTCAGGACTCCATGCATCGTGCCAACTCGGGTTTTTTCGGCCCACACCTGGAGCCATTCTGGAGACCGGAAGGAATCTGGAGCATCGACAACCTGCTCACGCTCGAAGAATGTGAACTGCCGCCACTGGGCGATCGTCATGTTGTTTTGTGCGAGGGTTTGTCAATGCTTTCGCTTCTTGTAGCGACGGCCGTCCTGGACTCCTGGAGCCGTGAGGAATCACCGGCGGCCGCGACGAAGGTTGAAATGACGACTCCCTGTCGAAATCCATGTCCGCTCATGTCTGGAGGGCTATGATCCCCGAAATCCACGTCCGGTAGTAATGACTCGCTGCCTCACGTTTCCTCAGACATCCTCTTCACACAAAAGCAAGACGACATTCTGAACTTACCTTGACCAGAGGAGTTACGGCGCTCGACCCCTCACAGCTCCACCGTCCTCGCTCAAATGGCAGACAACAGGATCCGCAAATCGCGAGCCTCCTCCGCCGACCCAAGTTCGAACGAGGAGCAGAACCTATGGTCTCAGATATGCGAGGAGCTGTATCGCTCCTCGCTCCTCTTCGAGGACACCGAGTCCCATCTCCGAAAAGTCAACAGCATCAACGATCGGATACTCAAGCGCGAGAAAGAAGGTGTGATGGAGGTATCCATGTCGTCCGCTGTCTCCTGCACGTTCTCGTCCGTGCTGACCGGTCCGGTCGGGTACGGGTTGTAAGGCAAAGAGTTTCCACCGAGCGGAGTTAGGAAGGTCATGAAGCTGTACGAGGAGTCTCGGGAAACGACCGCAAACCAGAAGAAGTGAAGATCCATATTGCCCTGGTGATTCGAGGATGTGCGTCCGGCCTCGCTCATGCCAGGAAACCCCCTTCAGAATGCTCCAGGCGGCTCTGGACAAGGTCGGCATACTGGTCGCGTTACGCGATGCAACGGAGAATGGTGGGGACAGTCTCTCTCTCTCTCTCTCTCTCTCTCTCTCTCGCTGATTGATGTCATATCCAACATGGGGGTTTTGACTATTCGAATCAGGAACTGAGAAGCCGGATCGACGAAAAAAACGGAAATTGGACGAGAAGCCGCGAGCTGCCGCGGCAGCCCCGCCGAAGAAGCCTAAGCCGTGAGTCCCGCTCTGACTTTGGTGTGCGCACGGATAGTGGTACTCTATCAGCCGGAGCTAAGCCCTCCACGTTATTGAATACCAGAAAAGAGGAAAGTGTGACGATGCTCGGGCCTGGGCAACCGGTAGGACGATGCAAAGACTCTCCTGCAAATCGTTTCGCGTCTTGGACGCTGATCTACTCCCTTCTCAGATCATCGCAAGGCCTCGATCGGAAGGACAGGAATGGATCATGGGCAAAATCGAGAAGTGGGTCCCAGAGCGCGGCATGTACCAGGTCAAGGACGACGAAGACGACGAGGAGCTGCCCAGCGTCGCTGGGAAGAGCAAGTGAGATCCTGGGACGTCGGGATCGTAGTCTCATCGCATGATGCACTTAACCCGAAATGCCTTCCTCAGGGAGCTGCTCTACTATCTGCCAAAGGATGTCGTCCCTCTGGCAACGGAGCAAGAAGCTGCCAGACGACCAGTGTTTGTCAAGGATCATAAGGTCCTCGCTCATTATCCAACGACAACATGCTTTTATCGCGCGAAGGTCAAATTACCGCCTCATAAGGTCCGTCACGGGTTAAGCTGCGATGCAAAACAAAGACGGTACTGACCTTCCCAAACCATCTTATCTAGGGCCAACCGGTGTACACCTTGCTGTTCGAAGACGACAACGCCGTCGAGCGCTTGGTTCCCGCGCACATGATCGTAGACAGAGCGTCCACGTTTGTGAAAGCTGCGGTGTAAAGGAGCGTCTTGCTGGCAAGGCTTCCTTTGACTGTTCTTTTCCGTCATGATTGAGGAGGGATGTTTTGAATCTTATGTTTCATTTGCTCTGACGGACGACGGCCAGGACGACGGTACCGTATCAGGCAAGCGTCCGTAGGACATCGAGACCCAGAGCTGGCAGTTTTGGGAAACGAAAGGTTGAGAAACGCAACTATAAAGTCGAACATGAAAAAGTAATCTATGTAGCAGCAATTAAAAAAGCCCCAGGGCGCTAGTGCCCAGGCTCCACGAAGAAGGGATGGGAAGAATGGTGAAAAGGGATGCTATGAGTGATGGGGAAAGCGTCGGGTAGAATACAAGAGTAGCCGTGACAGAAGTTGCGAGCCTCCTTGGGATCACGATGATCTCGCGCCTTCGGCAGCGGCGACCACGTACGCTTTCGGTACGGCAACGGCAGGGGTCGGTGGTGGCCTCTTCTCGTCCGCGACGACGTCGACGTCATTGTCGTCCGCGTAACCGTCCTCCTCGTCTTCATCGTCGTAACTCTCGTCGTCAGTGTACTCGTCCTCGTCGAGGAGCTCGTCCTCTTGGTCGCCCATGCGACTTTCGTCGAACTCCTCGCCTGGGATCTCGATCTTTGGGAACTCGGAGCGCCAGTAGTTCCAGTCGTTGTACTCGGCCGTCACGAGGTCGCTGCCGCCGGTGTGTGCTACGAGGGAAAAGGCCGAATGTGAGTTTCGTGCAGAAAGTAATCAGGTAGAGTTGTAGAGTTGTCCTTTAACTTACGGAATATCTGATCGACGATGTCGTTGAGTTTGACGTAGGAAGACTTGTAGTCCGCCAAAAGCTCTAGCTTGACTTCTCCCGCCGAATCGATGGTGAAGATCCTCGAGCTCGGCACATCCACGGAGCGGTACGAGAGCGCGTCCGTAATCCTGTTGCCGAAACCAGCGTAGAAAGGTGTCCGATCGACGAATAGTCGTTTAATGTCCCTCAGACAAGCCATCTTGAACTCCTCGGGTTTTCGAAGGATCACTTCGCGATGGAAGCTGGCGAAAAGGCGATCAGGGGACATGATGACAGGTCCTTCAGGGAGTTGGAAGCCGCCCTGCTCGACCTTGGAGAGGTACTCCCGCGTGGTTCCCGCCTGACCGATTGCTCGGGAAGTAAGGTAGAGGATATGGTAGCCGTTTTTCCGAATGTTGGTGTACAGACTGGCAATGCCTGAGTGTGTCCAATCCTTGCCGACCATAGTGAAGATGTGGCCGAGAGCATCGCTCTTCGTGATGGTGCCGTCAATGTCCGAAATGACGATCTTGCAAGTGTAGTCGTAGAGAAAGAGCTTAGCGGAAACGCTAGCACCGCTCTGGTTGACCGCGAATGTGATTGTGTTCGGTCCGGGTTTCAGGTCCAGTTGTTTCTGAGGAACCAAAGATGTAAGTGCTAGGCCGGAAGGCTAGATAAAAATGAGCTAAAAGCTTACGAGTTGCTCGGAAGTCAATCGAAGTGACTTCGCAAAGTGCATAGGGAATTTGTGCTGAGAAGCACTTTCCTCAGCCTTGGGGTCAACTGTCTCCTGCTCCTGCTCGCCTTGCTCCTTGATAGGTTCTCGGAGTGTCGAATTGCGTACGCTTCCCTCACTCTTGATATCAGCGTCGGCCCTTGTCTTATCCTGCATTTCAACGATCAATATACCATCATAAAAGTGGATTAGACCAGGTATACATACATCAGCCACAGCAGGTTTAATGACGCTTCCCCTTGTCCACCACGTCTTCAGCTGATTGAAACTGTACTTCCGGTTATCGGCCGTGAGCTGGCCTGGTCGCGCGTGGTGTTGATTGAGCTTGTGGACAAGCTCTGACGGCAATGGTTTCTTGAAAGCCAGGTTAGCCATGATCATGGGCGCAGCCATCGCCCAGCTATAGTAGCTGATAAGAGGCGATAAATGTAAGTCGACAACTCCGGCTGTTTGCAGACAAAGTGTACAGGAAAATCTCACTACGTACTTTCCGCTAATCCGGAAGACCAGGGACGGCTCCGCTAGAAGCTCGGGGTTTTTGCAGAAAGTCTCGAAAGACACGACGCTCTCCTCGAAGGCTTCGTCAGCTTCTTTGCGAGGCATAGTCGAAATCTTGTCGTAGCCGACCAGAGAGAGTGCCATATCGATATCGCTCCTGAAAGCGATGTTCATTTCGGAGGTGGTCAACTCTTCGCCGTGGGGAACAGGAGCTTGCTCTGGGCTTCCGGGTTCCTGATGCTTGGTTGGACTCGCTCGTCCAGATTCGGAGTAGCTAGGCTGGGATTCCGGAAGACCCGCAAGGTAGCTCGTGACCTTTTCGTCCACAGACAACATAGGTTCAGTCGTATTCGCGTTGCTCGCGCTCTGCACACCTGGGGATCCTTTCTTAGGAAGCCCGCCCCAACCCCAGTTCCATCCCGAGCTGCGCTGTTTGGCGGCGTCGGCTTCGTGGCTCGTATACTCAACCTCGGTGTCGCTTAGAGGACCGTTGTTGTTGCGCTTGTTAGCACCATTGGGCATGAGTTTTGCCTCGTCAACGGGTACAAGCACAGCGGTTGCGTCTTCCCCAGGGATGTGCACCGAGCTGGATCGCGTGTGACTGGATCGTCTACGCTGGTGCATGTGGGATGTGGTCGGCAAAGATTGCGCAAGCGGAGAGGACGTTCTCTCCTGGTCCCGGACAGTCGGATTGCTATTGTTTGACGCAGACGCGGAAAGGGCGTGAAGAGGGAACGCATCAACCTGAGACCCCAGGGCAGACGCCACTCGTGACGCCGTCTTGATCATAGGATCGTCTGTCAAAACTGAGCTCGGAGTGCACAGGGCGCTGTCGAAGTCGGGTCCAGCATTGCGTGGATATGTCGAGGGCTTCGTTGCTTCAGACTCCGATTGCGGGGGAGGAATGACCTGAGAGATGCTGTCCTGTGCCGTAATGCTGTCATATGAAGCTTTGTTTCGAATCTCGTCGGACTTGGGCGGAGTGGTTTCTACTGTCCCATCTGAGGCAGGGTTGTGATCGTCCTTCTTCTGCGTCATGCCCACAAGGCGCGCATCGTGTGCAAATGCCCTTGTGACATCTTCAGCATCGATAGGCAAGTCTGCAGCTGCTTTTGCCTCGGCTTTGTTGGTGTCTACGCTAGGGTGTCCTTCTGACTTGTTGTTGCTGATATTGGACGCACTGCTCCTCGCAGTATCGTTGTTTCCCCGCCTCGGTCTTAGCTTCCCATCCTTTGCCGGAGTGCCCGAGCTCGCCTTCTTCAGAATCAGCTTTGGATTCTCGAGCTGGGTTTCTTCAAGGTCGCTATTCCGGGCTTCCGCGGTCTCGCCAGCATTGTCGACTACCACCTGCGGAGTCTCCATCTTGTCCCCTTTTGTCTGGATCATGCCGACCATGCGCGCGTCGTGCTCAAAGAGGTGCGCCACGTCGTCAGCATCGATCGGCAGGTCGGATCCCTTTGCAGAAGATTTGGAAGAGACATGGGCGTCTCCCCCGGTTGGAGGCTCAAGCAGCTCCGCGGACGTCTTCTTGCTACTGTTCGCCAGGGGAAATTCGTCTTCCTGTATGTCGGACCCGTGTGCACTGTGATAACCGTTGATGCGGCTGGGACTCATTGGATTCGCATCTTCGCCCTGTGCCCCATCCACGTTAGCGCTCGGCTGGGCGTTGAGGTCCAATGGCTCCATGCTCATGGCATCCGTTGGCTCGGCGTGCTGAATGGGAGAGGTAGCGTACTCGGATGGAACGGGGTTCTCAGTCTCGATCACGAAGAAAGCCTCTCCGGCTTCCCCCAGCTTCATGAGAAGATCAGAGGGTTCGCCGTTGACAGTAACCGTGACGGCTTTGTCATGAGGTCGAAGGAGCTTCAGCTTTCCGAAGCGCACATGGAACGGGGAGCAAACGAGATCGCCGTCCGTATGTTTGATGACGACCACATCGATGGCTCCAGAAAGAGTCGAAGGGTTCACTTCGCTGTAGAAAGCGTTAACGGCGCTGACTGCCGACACGACCTGAAGTGCCGAAGTAGCGTGAGCCAGCTGGTGAGAGTCACAGTGAGCTGCATGTGGTGAACCTCACCTTTCCTGCGGCGAAGGCCACGACGGAAGTCATTGCAGGATAGTGACCAGTCAGCCGAGAGCAAGGTGGACAAGCACGACTCAGCGAGCGTGGGCTTCCGTTGAACGGCGAGGGAAGTGTACAGTAGCAGGGAACGCGGACGTGAGACTTGAGCTACGGAGGATACGGTTCACAGTCCACTCTCGTCTACGGCAACGACAACGACAGGGAATGTGTGTGCGTGGGTAGGGAATGCAGAATGGCGGGTGGCCTGATAACGCTGAAGGAGGAAATGATCTTCAAACACGGTGGCAAGGGAGGGCCACACACACACACACACACACACACATCTTGGTAAAAGTTGGCGCGTTATCATCTCACGGCCGCATAGTTTCGCCGATGACTCATCTACTTACCACCGCAAAAGGAGAGGGGCCTGCGACCATCGACGCCAAAGTTCTTTAGAAAATACAATACATGCACAGTACGTGTATACAGCGTGTACACGTACACTGTTCAGTACAGGTAGTTTCTTGCGACTTGTCCCTAGGCTCATAGCAAGCCGGTGTCGCTCGGATCTTGCGTCGCTGTCTGATTATAGTGCAATCCGCTCGGCGATACGTATGACTGCAATATCGCGAGGGACGTTGCGGGGAATTGCGACGGAACAAGGAGCGGGCGATGGAGAGAGAGTCGAGCCACTTTTTGCGTGCAGAGACGTTCGATCGGAACGACCGTCACCGTTACGAGCGGGGACCTTTACTGAACAATTCGGTCGCCATGTGGTTCCTCCACAACAGATCAGGAAGATACGTGATCTATTACGACCGATAAGCCTGCGCTGTTGCCCAGGAGCGGGAAAGACGCCGCGCCGTGAGGATTGCACGTACATCTGACGTACGGTACATGGACCAAAAACGACCGACCCAGCACTTTCGACAGGTTCCGTTGCCAGTTGAGAAGTCAGGTTGAGCGAGGGCTGGAGCGCGGGGGAGTTGTTTTCCTTGTCTGAGGACCCGAAGACGCCCCACCTGCACGAGCTCATGCCCTCATGGTTCGGGTCCCCCTCCCTGCATGATTATATCGTGCGCGCATTCAGACGTTTGGGCAGATCGGAAGTCAAGGAAAAAAAACCAAAAAAAAAAGACGGCAACCTGTCAATATATGTACTTCTCGGTGCAATGGTGCAGTGGTCGAGGAAAGGACAACACTGCCCCGCTGTAAAAAGGAGTAGACCTTTTGGCTTGTTCCGTTTGTTATAGAGTTCCCGTCTCAGGATTCAGGCAGGGGGTGTGGTGCCCCCAATCAGCTTGTTTTGTGGCTACAGGACCCTTGCACCTCACTCAGAAACCAACGGCCGCATAGCAGCAAGACTGGATATATCTCGAGGGTCATCCATTCGTTGGCGCTCTGATACCCTGCTCGTTCGCTACTGGATGTCTATCGTCGGGACCCGTTCAGTCAACTCATTATCACGCCCTGCGCATACGAGTTTAACGCATCGTTCAACCGAGAGACAGCCGAACTCCTTGTCAAACGATCTCGCTGCGTCCCAAGAGATGGACCAGCTTCGATATCGTGCTACGACTTCGAACCTGTTCTTGGACGAGGACGAGGAGGCGAACCTGGCGCCTGCCGCTTCCATGGCACTGTCACTTCTCTCCAGCCCGAGTTCAAGACATGCTCGAGGCGACTCTGACGCATCTGCAGCGCCCATCGGGCAGTGTTTGCCCATAGGTCCAGAGTTTGTTTCGCGTGGAAACCTGCAGTGGCGTACCGGCAACGGCGGCGGCGATTGGCTGGTCGGGGACCTGTCCGATAGTTCGCTGCGAACAGGTACGCGGTTGGCAGAGATCATCTTCCCATTGCAACGTAACTGAAGTTCCCATGCTATTACCGGTACCGACCTCGTACAGCAAGCGCGACTAGGATCAGCAGCGATGAGCAGGACCTGGGTCCCCCTACCTTCATTGTTAGCAATAGGTCCTCCCTACCAACCCCATCACGCCATGCTTCCAGTCTTAGCCTGTCGTGGCTCGAGCGAGGACTCCTCAACCCTTCCCCACCGTCGCAACTTGGCTACGACGCTCAGTACCGACCGCAACAGTCACAGCATCAAAATGCCCACTCTCGCTTTCGTAGCAGGTCTATTAGCGAGATTCCAAGCTCGGGCACGAGGTCGAGCCTGTTCGGGTTCCCTCTCCAGTCTCCGGACCCCGAATCGGCATTTTATTTAACAAGGAGTCGCTTGCTCCACCGGCAGCAGCAGCATCAGGGTATGCAATCTCAGCAGTACACCGAGTCACTGTGGTCAACGGATCAGGAGGCGTTACAGAGACGGTCATCCGCCGGAGACGTAACGGCCACGTGGGAGTCGCTTCATACCTTGCCAGACACATCGAAATCGCCCTTTTTGGACGACAATGGCGGACTGATTGGAATGACCTCTAGAACGTCGTTTAATGGAACTCTCGGCAGTGAGTAGCGTCTAACCTGCGTCCAGAAATGAGCAGAGTCTCCAACATCTAAGGTTGTCTTCTTGTCCGTCCCGCAGACATGCATTACCCCAGGTCCACATCCCAACTTCCTACGGTTGCAAATCACCGACGCGCTGCATCTTCTACAATCCCATCATCCGTTCAGCAACGTGCCGTCGCGTCCCGCTCAGCTTTGAGCCCGTGGGCGGATCCCATCTCGGCCGACCTTGACCTGATCCAGCCTGAGGCCGGTGGCAAGCATTGGAGTGACGCCGCCTCCCGTTTCATGGACACCCGCCCCGGCGATTTCTCTCTCCAGCAAAAGTATGGTCTCAGCCGGTACACCATGTCTTCGAAAACAAGCAAGCAACATGATATGTTGTCCATGCCGTCATTGTCAATGATGGGCGCAACGGCATCCTCAATGCCTCCTGCGGTGACTCCTCCCGACCCTCCGGTGCAGCGTGCAATTGCAGAGTTCGTTGCTTCAAGGAACATTAACCCTTTGCCAAGGCACTTTGACTCTCGTCCTGATAATGTATGTTGCGCATGTCGTCTG
Organism: Thoreauomyces humboldtii; assembly: GCA_027596035.1. Taxonomy (NCBI): domain Eukaryota; kingdom Fungi; phylum Chytridiomycota; class Chytridiomycetes; order Spizellomycetales; family Powellomycetaceae; genus Thoreauomyces; species Thoreauomyces humboldtii. The sequence continues at coordinate 18,013 of JADGJA010000060.1, read as the reverse complement.
AACCGACGACATCAAGCATTATTCTCGGATTCTGATCCTCATGTCGCATCTTCTGCCGTAGGCTCGTTACTTTGTCATCAAGTCCAACTCTGCCGTGAATATCCACGCCGCCATTCGTTACGGTCTCTGGTCTTCCACTGAATTGGGCAACCGACGTCTCGACAACGCATATGCGACCGGAGCACCCATTTTTCTGTTCTTCTCGGTCACTTCTTCCGGTCGCTTCTGCGGGGTGGCCAGGATGGCCTCATCTATCGACTGGACCCGCTCCGCTGGTATTTGGGAGCAAGGCAAACAGTACAAGGGAGTGTTTGAAGTCCGTTGGATCTTTTTGAAGGACATCCCCAACGCCGCGGTCAGGCATCTTAAAGTCAGGTATGCACACATCCTTCCTGTGTTTTCGTGCGTTTTCAAACTAGATGAACCCTCACATATCGATTTTGACTGGCAGTACGAACGAGAACAAGCCCGTCTCGAACTCGCGCGACACGCAGGAACTCTCGGAGCAAATCGGTCACGACGTTCTCCGCATCTTCACCGAGTATCAGACTCCCGTGTCCATTCTTGCGGATGTCTTTGCTTCCCCGTCATCAGCTTTGTCGATGGATCAAGAGTGAAGGAGCCGAACGTCTTTTTTTCCGTCCGCGCTACAGGAACCCCATGCGACATGGTGGGAACGAATCCACTTGTCTTCTCTTTCGAGGAAGCCATCCGGATGTCAGGTGAACGCTGAGTGGGGAGGTCGCGTCTGGAAGGACGGAAAAGAGCAAATGAGGCATGAATGCTCTCTATCCAACCTCACTATACGGGATATTCTCCCCTTCCTAACCCATAATCCCGCACCCAGCCTCGTAGTTTTCTCAGAGTTAGTTTTTGTGTTTTTCCTCTCTCTTGCCTAGCGGCCGGGACTTTCTTCTTTCCCCGCACGCAGCTTCTGTTTCCCTCTCCTGAAGTACATCCACTGTTAGGATATTCTGCTTTTCAGCCGCGATGGGTTCTCTTACTTTTCCCTTGGCTTTCTACCGAATCAAAACAATCAGGTTGCTCTCCAGTATCAGCAGAGTTTTGTGTGCAGCCCAAATAAAGATTTCCCCAAAAATGAACAAGAATCACCGCCTAACCCTCTTCTCGGCTGGAGCTCCTTCCGCCAGATCATCCAGCACGCCATCGCCCTTCCGTTTCCCGGGTGAGCTCCGCGCAGCAGAGGAGACCGGTGCCATCGGCAACTCCACGAACCCACTGCTCCGCGGCGGTGGGGTGGTGGCCGTATGCGACACGTCGGCGGACGAAGACGACGATACGGGGGCAGCGACGCCAAAGGCGACCGGGTCGACGACGGTGTGGGTGATGGTGGCGGGAACGGTAGATTTTGAGCCGCTCTTAGGTTTCGATGAAGATGAAGAGCGGAGAGATGTAAGAGATATATCTGGTGGAAGGGCACTGAGGAAAAGAGGTCAGAACGGACGATATGAGAAAGGCGCGGGTAGAGAAGCAGACTCACGCTCTGTTTCCCACACTGAGGACCACGTGAGCGGCCCCCGCAATCCTCGTTCTCTCTACGAGCGCCGATCCGGTGCCCAAAGGCGTATCGTTGCTTCCCATCTTCTCCATCTTGAGCTCGTCCTCGATCTTCCTCAGTCTTCTTTCCGTCTTCATCTTCCCGCTCGACTTTCCGTGGAACTTGTGCGAGAGTTGCCTGTAGGCTTCCTTCTGGTTGAGCTTGCGTCCATACTCGTCGTGGTACTCCAGCTTGACATCCGGGATGTATCGCTTGAACCGTTCCTCCGTCTCTCTCGCCCTTTCGCGTTCCGCGTATCGAGCCTCCTGTTCCTCTCGGTAGTAATCCTCGTCCGTCTTTTGGTTCTGATTGTTGTTGTGTTTGCCGCCCGAAGCCTTGTTCTTTTCCCGGTTGCGTTCCTTTTCCTTCTGCTTGGCGATCTCGCGGATTCGGTCGAGCTTCTTCTGCTCGGCGAGCCACGCCCGCTTCTCGTTCTGATTCTTGAGACGCTCCACTTCCAACGGGTCGGCCTTTTCGACGAACCCCTTCTGCGTCAGAAGCGCGAGGGTGGCTGCGAGACCTGCGCCGACGAGAGGTTCTTCTTCGATCGGCGCCGGCTGCGTCACAAATATAGAGTAAAGCAGTTAGTAAATTGCTCTTACAATGCATATAGCCAAAAGGTGAATACACATACCAGAATTTCGCCATCGTTCGACCGTTCGTCGTCGTCGTTGTCAGGTTTAGCGTCGGGCATTTCCTCCTCAGTCTCCCGAGCGTCCCAACCGCCATTCTCCCCCGTGCGTTCGTCCGTTTCTATCTGATCGGCAGCGCCAGGCTGTGAGTCATCCTTCGGAAGTGCTGGTCGATTCGACCTTGGTGGCTCTGACGCTTTTGGCGTTGGTGCTGTGGCGAGGGTTCGCACAAACTCGGACGTAGCTGACAGGGTGACGGTGCCTTCCGGTAACGTTTGATCATCCTGAATCCGTAGCGCAGCTAAAGAGTTACGGGAAGAGTCAGGGATCGCATAGCTTGAGACGAAATTTGACCTGTCAGCTTACCCTTGGCCATGTCTTCTATGTCTACCTTCACCTGCTTCTTCATCTGCACGCGTCGCGCACGAGCTAACGCAGATTGAAGGTCATCGTCGTCAACGAAATTCACGTTATCAATATTGGCGTTTCGGTTGCTTTGACTGTAGTCGACAGCCCTGGTTTGGAGTTGGTTCCCCGCGGGTTCGTCTACGTCCATGCGGTCTCCATCCTGGTCGTCTTCCTCTGGCTCGCGCCTCTGTCGCCCTCGCCGAGATCCGGAATCGCGGTGAAAGGGCTGTGCTTCCTCCCCATTGTCCACCTCCATGCCTACGTCGTCCGCTACTTGTCGCTCCTTTCGGCTTTTCTTCTTCTTTTTCGGCTTTTTGAAGCTGACCATCTCCTCCTGGGTATAATAGTCCTTGATCTCGAGAGTTTTGTCATAGGCCAGGGTGTGGACATTCTCGCGCATCTGCTCGGAGACCTCCTTCTTCCTCTTTTCGACGTCTACGGCGCCATCGGCGTTGATCACGAAGCCGGATTTCTGAACGCCATCGATCTCCTCGTCGTATTGTGAGAGAATGTTTCTCTTCTTGCCAAACTCGTCCTCGTCGTAGACGTTGTATGCGCCCTTCTTGGCGATGTTGTCGAGATTCTTTCGCAGTTTCTCGGTTCCCACGAGCTGCACGTTCTGAAGCACGTCACCCTCCTCCTCGAGCTCCTCGATGGTCGAGTCCTTCAAGGTGAGGATGGCCTCTCCGCCCGCGACGACGTCCTCCAGATCGTGGTCCACTCGAAGACCCTGCAGGTCCGAGGACCTGTAACTGCTGGTAGCGTCCTCGTCCATGGCTGCGAGTTCCACCTCCTTCTTCCTGGCCTGCGAGGCCGCCTTCTTCTTTCCAGCTTTCAACTTCTTCTTCTCGTCCTTCTCCCGTTGCCTCTGAACCCACGCCAGAGAGTCCCCCGTTGCATCCTCGTCGTCGGAAGCGGCGCCGAGGGTCGCCCCCTGCAGCTTGACGTTGCGGGATGCTTTGGCCTTCTCCCTCGCGATCTCCTGGATGAGGTCTCGGCGTTGTGCCTTTTTGGCGAGCTCCGCTTTGTGCTTTGCAAAGTTGTCTTCGGCCGTCTGCTCCTTTTCGGTAGACTTTCCTTCCGTCAAAGGCTTGAGTCCCAAACTTATGCGAAGGGCGTTGGTCTGGTCGACCGACATGGAGAGCTCCTGCTTTGCCTCGCCATCTTGTTCTGCCCAGGCAGAACGTCGAAGCTTTAGCGAGGTGTTGCGGTGATGCGAATGAACAGCAAATCAAGCCTCACCATCGAGAGCCATGCTCAGTCGAGATCCTAGCTTTTTGTTGGTGGGAACGTGGACCTGCGTACGATGCCCTTCTCCAATGGGCAAGGAGCCGAAGAGGGCGAAAACTGCGTCGTTTGGAACGAAATGAACTTGAGGTGCCACCTTCCCCAGCTGTCCGAAGGTCTTGGACGCATTCTTTCCGAGAGCTGGCAACCTGTGGATGGGAACGACTGCAGTGTCTGTTCTGTGGGTCGCTGAAGCAAGTGACAAGTGGAAGCCTATGGGCATATATGCAAGACGGCCAGAGCTTGTGCCTATCGCCTTCAATGTTTGCTGCAATTCGTCAATTGCCCTGCCTATGCTAGCTATACTTTGCCAAAATCGACGCCCATCAGTTTCCACCCACCGACCAGCCCCTCATTCAAGCTCCACTCGATGGTCGCGATGACAAACCTTCCGTCTCTGAGCGCCCCGGGATTGATCACTGGCACGGAACCCAGATGGCTGATCCCCCAGGCCGCATGAGAGTGTCCGTGCACGTGGAACATGAGTCCGCCGCTCAGAGCGTTCTTTTTCGGTGTCTTGGCCTCCTTCCACAGCTGAGCATATGCGGCAGCATCCGGCACTGCGCCCTGAAAGTATGGCAACGATAGGAGAGTGGAGAGCGCTCTAGATCCTGTCTCCAGACGGGAGCCAGGGATGTGCGGCGTTTTGTTGACATCCGTAGTGCCGAGGGATGCGGGACCACAATGGGTCATGAGGATGTGGGTGTCTGTAACGGGACCCGTGATGGAACGAGTTTTGCTAGTGAGAACATCGGGTATCGCGAGCAGGTGCCGCTTGTCCTTGAGAACATTCGAAACGCCAGTCCCGATAGCTGCTTCGTCGTATGGGTAACCTGGGAGGAAAGTCAATTAAAGTAGGCGCAATGAGGGATTTTTTAAAATGCATACCTGGATGGACAGATACCGGTTTTCCCGTGCCGTGCATCGTTTGCGGAACAGATCCACCAAATCCGCCTAAGATCAGACCTGTACCCAATCGGGCCAGCCTTCCATGAATATTCTTTGCGCCAGTACGAACGTCCATTCTCTGCCAAAGCGGTGCAGCCGCCACTCTTTCTTCGTTCTTCGAGTCCTTCGTACTAATGGTGGGTGCCGGGTGCAAGTCAGGAAATGCCTCCGACGGGTCATGATTGCCTAGACTGGGTGCGATTGCGCTATAAGAGGCGGTTCGCAAATTGACAAGAACTTCCATAATGTTTGTCGCACGCACCTGGTACATAGAAGACCCTCGGTGTAAAGCCCTTGAAACTTTCCAACACATATTGAAACTCGCTCTCCTCCTGTCGTCGGCGCGCATTCGCCATGAGGTCCGCAGCTTGTTGAAGAGAAGGACTGATTTTCTGACGCGATGACGAGGAGGCAGAGAAGGATGGAATGGATGATGCAAAGTCATCATAATCATGATTGGCGTTGACCAAGTCCCCACAGAGTAGAGTGAAGTCCAGCCTAACGAGTTTTCGCATACGTGAGTTGGCGGCGAACGAGGACGGCTTTGGACAAACATAATACCTGATGTGACGCTGCTGCAACCACATCCCAATACGGTAGATATTGTCCACCTTCGAATGGACGTCCGAAGTGAGTAGAATGCGAACGGGTTGAACGGCCATGACGGTTTTGTGGGATCAGTTGAGTCGACTGCGGAATGAGGACGACAGACTGACGACAGAAGACAAGCCCAAACCTCAACGGGAGATCCCCCTTGCACATCTTGGCCTCCTGAAAAATGGTACAGGTCCGCAGGCTTTTTCGCAACCAGTTTCTATGTTCCACTGGCTGGTCTGGACGACTCATGGCCGTCGGAGCAGCGCGAGTGGCTCCACTGTATTGGGCTGAACCTCGAGGAACTTACCGACGTTCCTCGTCTCTCTTGTGCAAGCTCCCTAGTAATCACTTCATAAACAATGAATTCGTGCCGTCGGTGGGCGGTCATACGTTTCCAACGAGCGATCCGTGAGTGCAATGTTTCGTCGAACTTGCTATTGTGTGCTTGCTAACAGGAGCTTTATCACAGATCCACAGGCAAGGTTATTGCCCAGGTTGCCGAGGCTCATGAAGCGGACGTTGATGCTGCCGTTCGTGCGGCCCACGACGCTTTGAAACTGTGGCAAAAGTCAGCGCAGCTCGCCACATCCGTGAACTATTTGATCATGTCTGCTCAGCGTTCCAACCGCGCACCACACCCCCTCCTTTAGGCTCCCAGCATCGGACCGGGGTCGCATGCTGCAGCGATGCGCGGATCTATTGGTTGCCAACGCTGCGGATCTTGCCGACATCGAATCTCGGAACTCTGGAAAGACTTTACGAGACGCATTAGACGAGGTTCATGGGGCGTCCGACGTGTTCCGCTACTTTGGAGGCTGGGCCGACAAGATCGCTGGGCGTGTTCTAGACTTCGATCCAACACTCCATGCTTTCACACGCCTGGAGCCTGTTGGGGTAGTTGGGCAAATCATCCCGTGGAATTATCCATTGAGCATGCTAGCCTGGAAGTTAGCCCCTGCTCTTGCTTGCGGAAACGCGGTGGTCTTGAAGGTAGTGGGGTGTTCCTGCGCCACGAAAAAGAGCAGATCTGATTCTCTCGCGCCATGCAGACCTCGGAGAAGACGCCACTCTCGGCTTTGAAGGCGTGTGAACTTACCATCGCGCCCGTGTTTCCCCCGGGCACTGTCAACATCCTTTCAGGAGCTGCCAGGGCCGGGGAAGCTATCGCTCGCCATCCCGGAATTAAGAAGGTTGCTTTCACGGGATCCACAGCTGTCGGACGACGGATCATGAGCATGGCTGCAGATTCGAACCTCAAGAAAGTGACGTTGGAGCTTGGAGGCAAAAGTGCTAATATCGTCTTTGCTGATGCGGACCTTGCCGCAAGCGTTGATTCTTGCTTTGGGGGCGCTTACGACAATCTTGGGCAAAACTGCTGCGCTGGTAGCCGTATATTTGTCCAGGAGGATATCTACGACGAATTTGTTGATCTCTTCAAAGAGAAGGTAACGAGCGCAAAGAGCGAAAACGCATGGAGTGGGTTCTCACATTTGAACTTTTTGCTAAGTTATCACGTGTGGTCATCGGTGATCCCCGCGATCCTGCCACGACCTTTGGACCGCTCGTCGACGAAAAGCAACTTTCCAACGTGCTATCCCTCATTACCTCAGGGGTGTCTGAAGGCGCTCAGCTTACGGGCGGGGATCACTTGCGTGGCTGTTTTCTCGCCCCTGCCTTGTTCACCCAAGTAACACCGTCTATGCGCATCTACACGGAGGAAATCTTTGGCCCGGTCGCATGCATCGTCCGCTTCAAATCCGAGGACGAGGTGGTGCACCTTGCTAACGACACGCCGTATGGTCTTGCTGCAGGGGTACACACTCGTGACGTTCAAAGAGCTGTTCGCGTGGAAAAGCTGCTCGAGGCAGGAATCGTTTGGATCAATACCTACAATGGTGCGTTCCTTTCGGCGTTTCGCCGCAATAACATAGGATGTCCTGACCCACTTGTCTTCTGAGCAGTCACACCACCACACATGCCCTTCGGAGGCTACAAACAGAGCGGCATCGGTCGAGAGCTCGGTGAATATGGGTTGCAGGAGTACACACGTGAGTTTTGAAGAGTTGGCGCGATCCTGCACATTGAAACTAAACGGTCGTCTTTCATTGCTGATAGAGGTGAAATCGGTCATGATGAAGCTTGGGTAGCGAGGCATACTGGTGCGCTGTAAACTCGCCTATCAGTTTTTAAATGACGTTGGGTAACTCTGGCAAAGTCATACGAGTGGAAGCAGTTGCAGCTACTTCTCTGCTTCTCGCGCAGCTTCGGACAGCACCAAATTGTCTCCGTTGAAAAGACATGCCAAAGTTCGCGATCTCCAAAATCAGGACGGTGTTGCGCCCTGACAGGAGACGTACCGCCAGAGTGCAACCCGACCGAATAAAGCATAGCTGTCCGGTGAAATCAAAAACTGGCGACGACGGCATGGCATTACGAAGGGAGTAGCATGACGTCAAATTCATGAGAATCTATCAAGGGGCGGGTGACAAAGGAAGACGAGAGCAGAATTCGCGATGGGGAAAAAAAGGGTCCAAGAATCAAATCAAACCAGTCGATTGATTTCCAACTTTTCAATAAGATATTGTTATTATAAAAAATGGGTGAAGGTCGTCTACAAGCGGACCGCTTCAATAGAGGTCCCAGCGCCCCAGTCCGCTGTAAGGGGTCCGTGCTCTCTTCCACTTTGACACTTTGACATGCCGAGTTCCACGATGTCGACAGCTTGCGCAACGGACTTGAACGGAGGGAGTACTAAGGATCGACAACTTCGGCGAAGCGTCCAAATAGCTTTCGCTATTGTTGTGATACTCGACTGCGTTCGGGACGGTTGGAGTGGTCTAGTTGGAGGAATCGCATGACGATTGATAAGTCATCTATGCTCTGACAAGGGGAGTGGGGTTGATCACATACATTGGCAAGTGTTTCCGCCGCATGGATCATGATCCTGGTTGCCTCTTCTTTAACGTGTTTGGCTTCGCTTTCCCCAGGTTGTTTACGTGGGAATTTGGGGATGTCACTTAAAGCCGCCAAGGCGATTTGGAGCTCCCGTTCTGTTTTTGCCACAGCAGCGGCTTCTTCCTCCTCCTCCTCCCTTTTGAGTGCAGCAACACGAGCCGCTGCTCGCTGTTCTTCGTGGGATCTGATAAACTCGCGGAGCTGAGCAAAGGATGAGAACATGGTCTCGCTAGGAGGCTAACTGAGGGCTGGAAGAGCAGAATTACCTGGCTGGCGGACGTGCCGAACTCGCAAGGATAGTCCCTTGGGATGGGATGGGAAGGGGTAGCGGCAGCGGCAAGGGATTCAAACTTCACCTCGGAAAGGAACTTCAGATTGGGCGCTCGCCGCAGTATCTCGGAGGCAGTATCGCGTCCTCCTTGATCTCTCTGGCTTCCCCTGCCCCGGGTTGTTTCCGGGGGATTTTTTGAACATCGTTCAGCGCCTCCAAGGCCGTCTTCAAGTCTGTCTCTGCTTTAAGGACGGCCGCCGCTTCCTTCTCTTCCTCCTTTTTTTTTAACGCAGCGACACGAGCCGCTTCGCGCTGTTCTTCATGGGCTTCGAAGAACTGGCGGAGCTGAGCAAAGGATGAGAACATAGTCTCGCTACAAGGCTCACTAAGCGCTGGAAGAGCAAAATTACCTGGCTGGCGGTCATGCCGGACTTGCTTGGATAGTGACCGGGGATCGGAAGAGGTAGCGGCAGCGGGCAAGGGATTCAAACTTCGTCTAGGAATGGAACTTCAGATTGGGCGCTCGCCGCAGTATCTCGGAGGCGGGGTCGCGAGTAGCCATCCTCTCGGTGAGTGGTTCCTAGAGGTCATCGGCGTTGCGAGGCTGGAACTGAGACCCGGGAACGTCCCACCCGCGGTCCCCGAACACCATATCGGGCTTTTGTCCATCGCGAAACTGGTAAGGCAGTATGCAGTTGATCTGAAAATTCAGGTAGATGTGAAGGACACGGGGATGGGGGGAGGGCCAGACGCATACGGACAGCAGAACGTGGAGTTTGCTTATTTAGCAGTGACCTGTCCAGATACTAGGGCTAGGGCGAGGGCAACGTTTGCTTGTTGTACTTGCGATGAACAGCATCGAACGTAAACCCAGGCCAAACGTCAAAATTGAGCATGGGAATTAAGTCCGACGGCGCTTTTGTGCCCAAAGCGTGGCCAGAATCGGGGACACTGCCAGTTGAAAAGGCAGTCGTGTCAAGCTTCCGATGATTTTCCCTGGCCGAGAGGAGCTCGAAGAGTAGGCAGTCTGGCGCAAAAGTTGGAAGCCAAGTACAAACTTTTGTCCTGTATTGGAAGAAGCTGGCAGAGGGTGTCAGAAGGATGCATAGTAAAAGACGAAAGAACGGTCGCGATTCGCAACCCAGACCCAGTCACGACTGCTTCGACAGCCCTATTCTGTGGAAACGAGGGTCCGTCAGGAGTTCCGTTGTGAAAGGAAAAGATGAAGCAGCGGGGAGATGCGATCATTGCGAGGTATCCAATCGGGAGGTTGTCTACGCTAACCAATCCCTATCGACAGAGATGAGGGGTGAACGAGACGAGACTTCGGGCAACGTCGAGATCGCAAAGAAACGTCTGGAGTCTCCCTACAACAGGGTTTTGACGGCGCGTTAGCTTCTCTCTGGCATAGTTACAGAAGCTCCTAGAACTTCAGATCTCAACGCTTGTTGAGTTCGGCTTTTGGGCAAGCTGCCGGCATATCCTCCAGTCCTCAATCAAAAATTGATGAAGTGCGCGCTGTCGATACTTGCCGTATCATGCTTCCTCGAGTTCCTCGTACCTACTGTATTGGGAGGACAGATGCGGTAAGCATGCGGGTCAATGCGCGTCGCATCAAATGCAAGAGCGCCGAGTATTGAGATCTGATGGACTTAAGAGCAAAATCCCGCCGTCGGAAGGGTGGCGTCCACGATGTGAACTGTGAACTATCGAACCCTTCCCCTACTCCTCAGCGGGGACCTGCTCTCCTCCTCGCTGACCTTAAAGCAATCTAACTGTCATTGTACGAAGCTCGCGCATCTACTAGTCGAACGTTTATTCCAATTCAGTATCCTTATTGGGCATATTTCCAATACCGAGCTCGGTGGCCCTGAAGACCCGAGAAAGAAGTTGGACGAAAGTTTCGCTGACGATGCGAAGGTTCTGGACTTTTATGTGATTTTTATTGGTATTTTATGATGATATGATATGATATGAGATATGATGTGGGGGAATCCAGGTCGATTTTCCTGAATTCGGAGGGTCGATTTTCCCTCCCTTATTCCCCACCTGCAAGAGTGGAAGAGACGTCGAAGGAAGACAAAGGTAAGAGTCGGCTTGATGATTGGCTGATGAGACCAGAAACCTACCTAATCTAGCAAGCTAGCATGCGGCCACCGCAGTGGTACGAGGACGAAGTCCGGACGGAGTGAGGCGACGGAAGAAAGCCTTGAGTCCCTGTCGAAAATGTGAGATGGGAGTTCGATTTCATCGCCACCCATGATGAGCTTTACCTTTCGCTTCTTGGATGGTGCGCTGCTCTCCTCGTTGAGAGTTGCTTCTGAGACGGTTCGACGACCCGCACGTAGGACGGGGACGAGTGGTGCTGGTGGCTCCGGTTCGGGGTCCTGAAGGGGAATGGATTCGTCAGGGCTATGTTGCTGGCTCGTCAGGGATGGACAGGGATCCTGTTCTCGCTTACTCTAGGTACGACTTGGATCTCGTCTTCAATATCAGCGAAGCGGACAACCTTTTCTTTCGGGGGGCTGCTTGCTGCCATGACGTCCGCGGCTGGTCGGATGGTTGGCGTAACCTGGGATCACATGACGATAGGTAAGTCATCTGTGCTGTGTCAAGAGGAATGGGTTGATCACATACGTTTGCCAGCTTTTCAGCCGCAAGGATTATCAGGCTTGTTGCCTCGTCCTTGACCTGTTGGGCTTCCCGTGCCCCTGGTTGTTTTCGTGGGAATTTCGGGATGTCACTCAGGGACGCCAGGGCCATTTTCAGCTCCTGTTCTGCTTTCGAAATGGCTGCCGCTTCTTCCTCTTCCTCCTTTTTTTTAAGCGCTGCAATACGAGCCGCTTCACGGTTTTCTTCATGAGCTTTCATGAAGTCACGGAGCTGAGCAAAGGATGAGAACATGGTCTCGCTAGGAACTGAGGGCTGGAAGAGCAGAATTACCTGGCTGCCGTCCATGCCGGACTTGCATGGGTAGTTTCTGGGGACGGGGAGGGGTAGCGGCAGCGGCTCCCGCTTGCGGAAGGTGCATCGCCAGCGCTGCAGGAGGTTGCCGATCGTCAGTCTGAGTCCTAAGATAATCCAGTGATGTCGATAAGATTGTCATCTTACCGAGGTCAGGTTGCGCTCGTAGTATTCGCGCAGGGCCAGGTTGTCGAGCTCAAGACGGTCGATTGTTGCTCGTGTGTTCTGGTTCTGGAAAGAGCGGTGAGAGTCCGATTCGCCAGCTGCGATGATGCGATGATGCGATGCCGTCTCACCATGTTTGCTTGTGGGTTTCGCGAGATTGAAAAGACGGGGCTGCTCTGATCGCTTTCGTCTTTGGGGTGGGAGATGTGAAGAAAAGACAGAAGAGGGAGCGGGCGTCCATCTTCGAGCAAGGTTTATAAGAGAGAACGAGCAATGTCCGCTCCAAGGATATTTTAGGTACATGCTTACTGCATGCAACGGACATGGTCGAGCGCTATAACTCTAAAGCGGAGGAGGAGCTGTGGTTGGTGCGGAGTCTGCCTCCGTCCCGTTCCTGCAACTCGGCGGAAGCGCAACAGTTCTGCCTTTGACTACATGTAGGCGTTTCCTTGCCGGGATCTTTGGACCTGCCTTCTGAAGTGATGGGTTGCTGTGCATAGTCAACATCCTATAAGAGGGAGACGCTGTGGGAAACGAGGGTTCTGCTCTGGACAGGTTTTCGAGCGCCGCTATCGAACCTGCGAACCGTTGAATCTCCGCATCGAAATGCCAAAACTTCACCATTCGGACTGAAGAAGGCACACTGCGTTGCGGCCACTTCCCGGCGACCTTGCAACCGAGGCGTGTGACTGTGAGGAGTTGTGGTTTTCAAGTTTGATCTGCGTGGCGATGGGGCGATGCGCGCAGTCCGGGATCTGAACTATGATACAGGTTTTTCTTTTAAGGTTGAGAAGCTAATTATGTTGAGATCGCTGATTTACCCCAACCCGAATAAATTCCAAATGATTTAAACTTCAATGGGCAGAACGAAAGACTTCGATGCGGATGCGCAAAAACGTGTCCAACTTTGGCGCAAGTTTGCGATGTGTCAGCTAACGGTTCTTCGTCAAGGAACATTCAGCAAGGTAGCTGTTGGGTGTAGGAAGAACCCCGTCCACCATCTTCCCAGGCTTCCGCAAAGATTCCGCACGCGCGATCTATCTGGGGGCTGCTTGGATACTACGTAAATGCATGAATGGTAGCGGAGCAGAAAGCCAGAATCTAGAAGTCTGCCTTCCCGTTTCATTCGCTGGCCTGAAAGGCCGCGGTGCAAGGATCCGATTGGCCAGTCTGTCAAGAGGCGTCAGACCGTTTTCTCGACGGCGGTGAGCAGGCACTGGTCATGGGAACAAGGACAGCATCAGGAGGAACTGATACGGTGGCGGACACGAAAGCGGAAAACGCGCTCACCTGGTTGACGACTTCGAGCAGGTGCGTGTTCTCCAAAGCTGCGGCCACACGCTCCTTGTCGTTCAGCTGCTTGTTCACTTGAGTAAATGGGCATAAGTCCTCGGCTTCTTGCCAGACATCCTGCAAAGAGGTCAGAGCATCGATCTTTGCCCCCACCTGCATGCTCGGACTGATGGGATCCCTCGGAGACGCGAATGTCGACCTTGAACCTGTCGGGCAGAGACCGGAGCAGCCTGACTCGTATGCAGAGACCGATGAGGGTGGCCATGGAGCAGTGGGGGATGGTCGGGGTGAATCTGACGAGGACCTGGCTCGCCTGGTCGTCCACGGTGACGAGTTCTGGTTGCGCCACGTTGAGCTGCTCGAGGGTCAGTGGATGCTCTGGATCGTTGATGTGACGGATGAGGTCGAATATCTCTTGAGCGTCGAAAGGATCAGTGATGGATTCGTCCAGGTCCTCTGGCCTTGCTGCTCGATTTGAGGCGCCGGCATCGAAAACTGTTGGGTTTGCGTTGAGGAGTTGGTCGTTCATTGATGCCTCGAGGTGTTCCTTTTCCCACGCTCCTTGGAAAGTCACTGAGGAATGCCCGCCGGGAATGTGGTTTTGACTCTTGTGACAGGAAAGACGAAGGATGAAGAGAGGAGCGCGGGTTTGTCATTTTTCTCGAGGTGACACCAGGCCTCACGAACTTGCATCGGTTGAGCCTGACAGGTCTCACTTGCTGCTGCACCTTCTATGATTCCGGTGGCCTCAGGGCCACCCACAGAGATGCCCGAAGAACCATGAAAGTGCGTTGTCCTTACCAGAGGCGGCCCCGCGACGTACGTGATGGAAGTATGATCTCCGAGAGGAAGGTTGCTTTCGAAACGGATCTGCGTCATTCTCGGAGCGCTGAGGACACATACACGCTGAGCACCCCGATCGTTGCCATGATTCCCGGAACTCGCTGGCCAGTCATAGCGACCCTCATCTATTTGCTTGAGACGGCCGGGGAAGAGTTGCCGTTGTGGGGCTGTCCGAAAGGAGAACCCAACGGTTGAATTCCTGTGTACCCGGCGCCCATCCCCCCACTCCACTACATTCCAACGACATTCTTTCCCAGTAGAACCCATACCTTCCTCCTTCAACCGCTTACGCTCCCTTCTCCTGCGCTAGCCATACCATGTCCGACGAAGAGGATCAACCATCCACCCCTCAGATCGAGCTCAAGACCGCAGGCTTCGACTCCCGCTTCCCAAACACCAACCAGGTTACACTTCTTCACCCCATTGACCCACTTATCCTCTCATACTTCCTCCATGCTCAACGCCTCGGACCTTATTTCCTTCACAGGCAAAGAACTGCTGGCAGAACTACGTGGACCACTACAAGTGCGTGGCAGCAAAGGGCGAGGAATTTCCTCCCTGTCACCAGTTCAAAAAGACCTTCACGTCGCTGTGTCCCGAGAAATGGGTAAAGCCGTTACAGAACCCCCCGCACGTTGCGTAGGTGGGATGCCCCCTTCTCATCGCGTTCTTTTCTGCGTTGCGTAGGTCGAGAAGTGGGACGAGCAGAGGGATGAGAACGTCTTTCCCGCGTTGAGGGAGAAGAAGGAGGAGGAACATCATTGAAAAAAATCATCAATACACAATGGACCCATATCCTTTTCTTCTGGGACGTCACCGCCTTTCGTGTTTTGCCTGGTTCCTTGTGCGCAACGAAGGAAGTGGAATCAGACGAGCAGATCATATACCTTATGCGTGCGTTTGGATACGGAAAGAATGATGCATGCATCTACGCATCCCCTCGATTCAGAAGCGGGAGCGACGATGGGAGGAAGAAACGGACAGGAAATCGTGTTGAAGATCTCTATTCAAAACAAGCGAGCTACACGAGATGAGAGAAACAGAAGAGTTCTAGTGACCATGTACAGGGTCCAGCACTTGTCAACTCCAAAAGACAGACGCCAGGTGGGGAAAGGATGGTATACGAAGAATGAAAGCGAGAGACAGAGAGAGAGAGACAGAGAGAGAGGGAGAGATTCCGAATGGGTACTTTTTCCTGCTTCCGCTTGTTTACTGAGGATACCGCCTGCGCTCCTTGCTTGGACAGCTGGGCAGACATCTGCCCATCGACCTGCAGTCGATGCAGTGATGAAGGTACCGACAGTCTGTCTTGGTGCATCCAGCCTGAGAGTTCCACGAAAAGCAGGGACGACCGTTCCGCGTGTCTATTCGGTCTCGATTGGCATCGACGTTGTTGTTGTTACCGTTGTTGTTGTTGCTACTACTGCTGTTTCCATTTCCATTGCTATTGCTGTTGCCGTTGTTGTTGCCGCCGTTGTTGTTCTTGTTGTTGTTGTTATTGTTGTTGTTGTTGCTGCTGTACGAATCGCGATGATCGTTCGGACGCGAAGTGGACGAGGAGGACTGAGAGGATGATTGCGGTCGGTATGTCGATGATGTGGAATTTCGGACGATGCTGCTGCTCCTGTTGTTATTGTTGTAGGGAGCAGGACGAGGGGGTGGCGACTTGTTGCGACGGTCGGGTCCTCCTCCGTTGGATGACGAGTCACGATAGTGGTTGTTGTTGTTGTTGTTGTTGTTGTTGTGGTTGAGGTGGGAGCGAAGATCGCCCGACTCGCCCTTGCCACTGTCCTTCGAGTAGTCATGATGATTCGTCGAGTTGTTGTCCTTTTGAAGCCTGTGAGGACGGAGGTAAGCCACGTGAAGCTCGCTCTCGTATTCCTCCAAGGAACCGGACAGGTTGTCTGCGGCGTGTTGACGACGACGCTTGTCGTAATCGTAGAGTGCGTGCCACGGGTACTGGCTGGAGATGGCTGTGATGTGGTCGGCGTAAGCTCGGAGTTCGTCCGTCCGCGCCGGGTAGAGGAGAGCATTGGCGATCTGATAGCTGCGCCAGCTGGCTAGCCAGCCCGAGAGTCCTTGGATCTCGTCCTTCTCCGAAACGACGGCGCGACCATGCTGTGACGAAGACCCGTACGAAGGGTTCCTGCACGGACTTAGACGACCGAGGTCGACGTACTGCAAACAAATGATGCGATCCAGTTCCTCATTGGCAAAGGCCACTCCGTGGAGAAGCAAGAGGTCTCGGCAACGGGAACGATCGGTCAGGAACTCACGACGTCTCCTCAATGTGTCGGCGACCAAGGAATCCGAAGAAGTGAGATACGTGTCGTTGCGGTGCAGAGAGATTGGGATAACGTTGAAGGCGGCCGAAGCACGGAAGGCCTGCAGTTGAATGGACGGATCGCTGCCGACAGCGGCAGTCAAAGTCGGGCAGGTTCCGGCAAACCTGTTGGAAGCGGAAGAGGCAAAGTGAAGTTCTGATTTTGCGTCGTCCACTGTCGCCTTGTCTTCGTCTAGCTCCATCTTGTCTTCCACCGCAAGATCAATGCTTGGCTCCGGAGAGTCTGCCGCGATACGAGGAGGCTCCTGGGATGGAGGCGCGGCGGGTGCAACGACTTCCGTCTTGAGGGTGGAAGGGACGATCCCGTTCACAACGACGGCAGCGGTGGCATCCGCGATGGTTGCGTCGGCAATGTCAGCGATGGGTAACTGCTGCTGCTGCTGCTCTTGATCTTGAACGGACATTTCAACAAGAGACTGCGAAACTAGCATTGGGCGAGTGCTTGGAAAAGGGTGCGCGTTCGACACTTGGAATTCATACAGAGAGAATACGACAGAGGCCAAAGAGAGAGCAACAAAAAAAAAACAGCCCGCGATGGAGATATCAAGAGATGCGTATTCTGCCTCCTTTCCTTTGACGAGAGGTGTGGTGGTGGTGGTGCTGCTGCTGTTTGTGGAATGCTTCAGGGATGGCGATGGGGAATGCGATGGGGAACGCAGAACAGGGCCTTCTGATGTTGGGGTCTCGTCGCACACAGTCGACAGTCCAGCGGCAATGGACCCTTTATCCAAACCCGCAGGCAGACGCGCAGGCAACAGACGGGATCAGGGGAGAGGATACAGCGTAGAGGGAACAGAGGAGAAGTCCCATCCGTCATGTTTGGATGCAGAGGGGCGGGTGGGCTCTTAGTCCCAAATACAATAAATATCAACAATTATGCAGCATCGAGGACGTCCCCGCTATCGGAATCACATCGTCTGGGGTGATCGTCACTGCGTTCTCACCTGGGTATCCCAAAGGTCGAAGATGGCGTAGATACCGAACGGCGCGTTTATCATCTCCGGTTTCAACCATGCAATCATCCCATGGATGAGAATGACAACGTAGAGGAGGATGACGAGGATCTTGTCGGCAGCTATCAGAGCACCCACGAGACGGACCCTTTTTGCGATCGCCAGCATCTCGATCGCTCGTTCTTTGGCAGGATCGTCCGTCCCCATTCCCATCCCCATGGACTTTGCATGTTGTTGAAGTCCTTGGGCAGCTCGGTGATGGTGGCGCGATTCCCCGTCGCCGGCTTCTAGATCGAGAAGGTGAAATCCTTTGTTCTGTTGACCGTCGCTTCGATGAGACGCGCAAAGTGTCTGGTGAACTGACTTGAGCATCCTTACCAGTTGACGAACCAGCGCATCATGGATCCAAAGTAGAGGAGACTGACAATGTTGTAGAGCGTTATGTTCGACGTAGATGCTCGGACAATGCAGATGGGAAGGCAGGCAGCGTATGTATAGGTCCTTTTCTTGAAAGGAGCCCCCTATGCTTTGCTTGTTCGAGTATGATATCTGTAGGATCTACAGTAGGGAAGCTGTCCGAGAACGGGAGACGACCCTCTGCGGGGGGGAAAGAACGCGCCGAGACCCGACCCACCCAACGGATGAGGTTTGAGCGACCCGCGAGAGACACACAGACGTCGGACGGACG
Source organism: Thoreauomyces humboldtii (assembly GCA_027596035.1). NCBI lineage: Eukaryota > Fungi > Chytridiomycota > Chytridiomycetes > Spizellomycetales > Powellomycetaceae > Thoreauomyces > Thoreauomyces humboldtii. The sequence goes on along the minus strand of JADGJA010000060.1, from coordinate 107 downwards.
CATATGCTTCCCCTCCCTCCTTCCCTCCCCTTGCCTCTCCAACCCTTTTCGCTCTCTCGCAACGAACAACGGCGGGGTGGGGGGGCACCGGACCGAAGGGCCTCCCC
>JADGJA010000006.1:0-89304 GCA_027596035.1 Thoreauomyces humboldtii | reverse complement strand
AGCAGAAGCCCCTGCAGCCTGGGTCACACAGCAAGGGCAGAGGCCCCTGCAACCTGCATCGGCCACACAGCAAGGGCCGAAGCCCCTGCAGCCCGCATCGGCCACACAGCAAGAGCAGAAGCCCCTGCAGCCTGGGTCACACAGCAAGGGCAGAGGCCCCTGCAACCTGCATCGGCCACACAGCAAGGGCAGAATGCCCTGCAGCCTCTTGATGGAACTCGAGGAACTTGGCGGAACGTAGACGGACCTAAGGACCTAGGAAATGAAGAGAGAAAACCGAAGTCAGAGAAAGAAGAAAGAGAAACAAACAAAAAAAGCCACGTCAGTGAGAGCATGACAGCGCGCGAAATGACAAAAAAAAACAGGCGACTTAGCTGATTGACCGGGCCGGCGAGGACTGGAAGGGATCTCGACTCGTCGGCGGCGATAACTGGTCAAATCGGAAAGGCGACGACTGAAGGAAAAAGTACGAGGGAAGCGAGTGAGTGGGACGATGGAAGGAAGACGTGGGGGGCACACGGGTACAACTCACATCTAATCTCACAGGAGACGAGGATGCGCGGTCGACGGCTTGAGCGTGGGCGACGACTTGGACGCGGGGCCGGGTGGAGGGTTGACGGCTTGGGAAGCCGGAGGTTCGAGGTGGACGGGTGGACAAGACCACATGCCGAAGTGTGCCGCGTAGACGACGACTTGGACGAGGGGTTGATTGAGGAGATGACTTGTCGAGCAGTCGAGCAGTCGAGTAGACGACGATTTGAGAGCGTCTTGCCGAAGGTGGGGAGGACGTCTTGCCGAAGGTGGAGGGGAACGTCTTGCCGAGGGTGGAGGGAAGGGCCGCCTTGCCGAACGACTTGCTGAACGACTTGCCGAAGGTGGAGGGAAGGGACGTCTTGCCGAACGACTTGCCGAAGGTGGAGGGAAGGGACGTCTTGCCGAACGACTTGCCGAAGGTGGAGAAGCGACACCGTGCCGAAGGTCTAAGGTGGCTGGCGGGGAGGGAAGACTTGCCGAAGGTGGGACTTGCCGAAGGTGTACGACTTGCCGAAGGATGGAGGGAAGGGTGCAGGGGAACTTGCCGAAGGGTGGAAAAGGGACGACTTGGTGAGATCTTGCGGAAAGATGGAGTGAAGATCTTGCCGAAAGATGGAGTGGCCGAAGGAGCTCGAGATCTTGCCGTAGGAAGGCAGAGAGGACCGACTTGCCGAACGTAATAGGAAGGGGAGTAAGGGGGGATCTGCGGTGTGAGAAGAGAGCGTTGTGGTGAAGTGAAGCAAGGTGGGTTTATATACGGGGGTTTATATACGACGCGTGAGCTTTAGGCTTGGGAGCGCCGGAGGGGAAGGGAGAGTGCCCAGTAACCTCTCCTGCTGCGCTTTTTTGGTGGGACAGTCCGCTGCTGTATGATGCCTGCCCTGTCGCAATCTGTGACACCCTACGTGTGTTGTACATGTTCGTACTCTTCGCGTGTCTGGGAGACGAGCGCGGAGATTGAAAGCAAAGAAAACAGGTTCAAAGGTCGGTCAAGCAGAGCCTTTTGCGATGGATCACATGGGCCTCATTTGAAAGGCCACTTCTGGTCCCCCCTCCCCTACCTGCCGCCCTACCACGCTTTACGAAAATCTCCGAGCCTCGAAAGATGGAGATATGTACAATATCATCGACGATCAGAAAATTTACAAATTCCAGACCTCCTACATTTACTCGGATCCAGACCCAGACGCATCCTCATACAGCGTGACGGAAGCCAACGCGCCCGTCTTGCTGGCAACCTTCATGAAAGAGATACGTGTAAGGATCAACGATGAGAAAAAACTGCAAAGTACATCTCCTTCCTCTCACCTCGAACACGACGCCGGGGAACCCGTAGAAGCAGGTAGGACCGAACGGGTTCTGATGACCTCCCCGATTGTGGACCACGGGTCGTGGAGCAGATGATGATTCGGTGTCGGTCAGGAACGACGCTTGGATGGTTTGCCACTGTTTGGATGTACAGAAACATTGAGTTTCGCTTTTTTCTTGCAGATGTTTTTCCACACCATCTCTCTCCCGTACGGAATGCTCACATTGGATTCAGGCGTGATGGTGCTCGCTGCAGCTGTTCCTTGGCTGTTGCCTTGCGTGTCGCTATCGGCATGTACGAGTGCGAATTGACATTTGGCGTACACCCCCACGTCCCAGGATCCCATATTGTTGGTGTGGAGTATCAGTTTACTGACGGTGTGCGTTGTACCCGAGAATAGGATGTCGAGGCCGAGGGAAAAGTCTGATGAACAAGCGACGTCAGCAGCCGCTTCTGTCGGACTTCGACCCAACCAGAGCGTACAGTTCCAGAAGTAATCATCCTCATCTCCCTCGGTGTCAAGCGAACCCGTTCCCGGGGCCACAGTCACGCCCGCTGCACCGCCCGAAGGTGGAGCGGTCGCTCCTCCGCCGAAGATGGGCATGGCATCTTCCTCCTTCGGACAGACGCCTTCAGGCTTCCCGATTGCGTCCAGGACGTCCTGGGTTGGGTCGCCGAACGAGACGACGACTGGGCCTCGAGGATGCCCCGGTATCCGGATTCCCTTCCCGATCTGCATCCATGATCAGAAAACGAAAACCGTGGGAACGGTCTCTCGCTCTCGTGTGCGGACACGCACCTTGGCCGACACGGTTCCGACGTCATCCCTGGGTCGTGGGGCCACCGCGTCCTGCCATCGCTCTGCACCCGCAAATATGTAGGCTCGCGTAGGAACCGGTGTGGTGCCGTCGGGAAAGGATAGCGGCAGGTCTGGTGGGCAAGCTGGTTGATCAGACTTTTTCGGCAGCGACCGTGAAGCCAATGGGGGGAACTCACCAGCCATGTTCTGCAATGGGATGTACTCGTCCGGGATAGGAAACACGAAGGACGCTCCAGGATAGGTGAGAGTATACTCTCTCGTCTCGACACAAAACTCGCCCTGCAAGGGGGGACCATGGCATCAGATGGGTGTTGGAGAAATCCGAGAGCGTGCCCGCATGCAGAAGGAGGGGCCACACACAGGATAGGTCGGACCGAGGAGCTTGTATATGGAGACGAATGTGGGCAGGATCTTGTGCGAATTGAACGTGGTTCCTTTGTAATCCAGCCAGAGCTTGGTAAAGTCGAACATCTCGACGACCTTCAGGAGCTGGGAAACCGGGTCGAACCGGAGGCAGAGACCGTTGTGGGAGAGGACAAGAACGATGTCGGGTGCAGCGCTGGTGGTGCTAGAGGCGTGGAGATCATCGTATATGCACTGAACCCGGGACACGCCATCGGCACGGTCCCTGAGGAGATCCATGACGGCGCCCAGACGAGAGCCTAGAACGAAAGGACCGACGGAGCGCGCCGGCTGCACCGTGCACATGAGACGCTCGACCGGGGCTGGTGGAGAAGCAGCCGTTCCCGCGAGCATCGTCGAGGCAGCGGTTGGCGCCGCGGGAGGCCAGGATTCAGAGGAGAGTGACGAGCAGGACAGGGCGGCGACGTGCTGGGATTGGGGGGGAAGGGGCGGACGAGTGGAAGTCACAGCGGCACTCTGCGACGGGAGGGATTCGGTGCGAACGCTAGGGATGTCGCTCTCTGCGGTCGTCGCGGGAGGAGGAGTCGGAGGGCTCTGTTGAGGAAAAGGAAGCAGCGGACCGACGGCTGGAGGGAGCGAGATCGCTGGTAGTAGGATTGACGTGTTCGAGGGCGGGGATCCTATCCTCGCTGGCAATGGCAAGGAAGCAAGCGGAGCGGTCGGCGAGTCTGGAGAAGGTAGTTGTCTTTGACGTTCCTGGTGCGCAGCGGAAGCTGTGGCGAGCGACACGTCCTGAGTGGGAGGATGCTGTTGCTGTTGCTGTTGCTGTTGCTGGACCGAAGGGATGCGACGCTTTTTCACTGAGTGCGGGGGAGGGAGTGTTAGACGCCTTCTGGTGGAACACCCCCTCGTAGTCAGAGATGACAAGCCGACCCGACCCCCCCACCATTACCCATGACCCCCCAAAGCACACCAACACTCTGGGTATGGTGGTATTGGCCAGCAGGTCAGCCTTCTGATACGTCGACCCTGGGAACACGCAAAAGGTTCTTCCCACGGAGAGAGAGAGAGAGAGAGAGAGCGAGAGGGAGAGGGAGAGGGAGAAAGGGGAGTTCCCCCAAGAGGACGGAGAGGACAGAGAGATCAGGGAGTGATGAGGGCGCGCGTGACTCACAACGAACTACACGGTCGAGCACGCGGCTCAGATGACAGGTACATCCATATACAGTAATACTGCGTGGTATAGATGAGAGCATCGTTCACCGTTCTGCTGCTGGTTCCATTCCGTTTTTGTAGACCAGAGCTGCACACTCTGCATGGCGATTTCTGATCTCTCTCAACTTTGTGTGTGGTAAAACCATTCCAGAAACTCCCAAGACTTGGGGCAGTAGGTAAATGGACGCTGCTGAATCACTTTGTGATTGCTCCAAGAAACGTCAATGAGGAGACTTGGGAGCTCTCAGAAGCTGAGGTCCGCCCTGAGGACATGAGCTTGGACAAACGGCTTTGTATATCCTCGATTCTTTTCGTTGATGCCCCCGCAGCGTGATTGAAAAAAAGGCGTCACGCTCGTTTGTGAGGCGAACTGGCCCCAAGGCGTGGGGGCGGAGCCAATCGTAGAGCCAAAGTACAAAGTACAACCGAGGCGTCCATCGCATCGCAATGCCGGTGGATCGAGAGAGAGAGAGAGTGCGATGCCTTAGGCAAACTGTTCCGCAACTTGATCCTATGGCGGGGAAAAAAACAGCACCGAGTCTAGTCTCCCTCCTCTTGAAATCCGAGTCGTCACCGTGTGAAAAACCTTAAAAAATCTGTTGTTGTTGCACTCCTTCCTCCTATTTATGATACACTCGCAACTTGCGGAGAGCCAAGAAGAAGAGCTTCCTCTCTCTCTCTCTCTCTGTCCCCGTCTGGAGGCAATGGGAAGGCCGCATCATCGTCGTTGAGCTAGAGACTGAACCCATTGCTGTGCCCGCTATCATCCTTGCTGCTGCGTACTGTACCATACCTCGAGGCACAGGCGAGATGCCCCTCACTCCACCCAACGCAGTAGGGAACAGAGGCGCTGCGGACGAACCTGGCGACTACTTCCAGTTGCAACACGTATCGCCTACCCAGGGTTCATCTCCTGATTCTCCTGAGTTCGCCGCCTCTCTTGTTCTTCCTCCTGGTACCGACTCCCGTCCTCCTCCGTCCCGACCAACAGATGCGAACACCTTGGTCGTTACTCCACCGCCGCCCGAGAACCTTGGAAACTCCAATGCCAATGTTCGCAGAGAACTGCTGCCGGATCGATCAAAGCGGAAACCTCAACCGTCCTCGTTGAGCCCTGGTTATTTCTCTCTCCACGCCCCCAACGGATTGCTCACACCGGGTCACGCTGCGCTATGGGCCTCTGCAGCCATCAGGGAACGCAAGGAAACAGCTTTCCAGCCTCCAGCGGAAAACGATGTCGGATTTCCGTCTGATCATGACGCACGGCACTTGGACACCGTCAACCTCCCGCCCCTCCCGTCACCAACATTCTCCGAGATGTTCTACTTCGAGCAGCCGACGCCGCGCATCGGAGAGAACGGAATGCCTCAGATCCTCCTTACTCCCGCCGATGGATGTGGCTCGTACTTTTGGGGTACCGACGATGCGCAGCCGGCGCCATCTCATCGACAAGCGCCGAGCCTCATGTCAGCTCAGGCTCCCAGCGAGATCTCGTCCGCTGCTATCAGCGAAGAAAAGATTCCCACGGGTCTCACAAACTGTCAGCGCGCTCTTTGTGGACATGAGCCGGGTCTGGCGGACGAGCTTGCAGTGTCTCCGGGCGACGCACTGCAGATCTATAAGCGTTTCAAGGATGGTGAGTTCCTCTCTTTGACACGAGAGGTGTTTCAGCATAACGTCGATCACTGATGCTCATGTCCTTCTTGTCAAGGATGGATCCTCGGACGCAACATCACTCAGAACACGCGTGGCGTGTTCCCATCCGGCTGCCTCACCTTCCGGAGTCCGACCGCAACGTCTCTAGGATCCAACCTGACCCCTCCGACCTTCATGTCCTCCTCGTCCCGTCAAGACTCGAACCTCTCGACGGCCATGTCCTTTCGCTCCTCGGCATCGGCGTGGCTCTACGGACCCGACAAAGCCCCGTCCTCCACCGTCCCGACCGTCGTCGCGACAAAGAAGCACGAATCTCGAAACCCGTTCAGGAAGAAAAAGTCGCCTGCGTCGACGACGACGGCAGCGGCCGATTCCACGCGGACGCTCGCCGTGCAGAGTCTGAGCGTGACGGGAGGAGAGATGGACGGGTCGGGAGGCGGCGTCGTGTTGGACACCTCCACGACCGTGCTGGTCGAGGTCCCCGCGCATCCGAAGCATACGGGCACCAGGAGACGACCCCTCCCCGTCTCAAAGTGGCAAAAGATGCGCAGGCCCGTCGTGGTTGGCCTTGCGATGATCGTTGCTTTCGCGTTGGTGCTTGGATTGGGTTTGGGCTTGGGAAAGGTTCGACCTGCAGCACAGACGCGGGCGCTTCACGAGTAGGCATTTTGTCGCTTTTACTCCCTTATTTTGTTCCCCTTCTTTTTGGTATTATTGGGTGAGGAGGTCTCCCGTTGTCTTTGTATCCTCATTTGTAAAATATTTAATCCTCATTGGCCTCCGAGTCATCGGATCTGTAGACAGAAAAAGCATCCGGGTATCGAGATTGAGAGTGAACTGAACGAGCGGCAAAAAAGGGACAAGGAGGTACAGATGGCCAACCACGTGCTACCTAGCTCATGCTCAGATGAGCCCACGCCGTAACGCCGTCAACAAAACTCATGACCTTCCTCCCGACGCTGACGCTCTTCCTTCTCCCGCCTCTTCGAAACCCTTGCGGAGCGGCCGGAGCGCCACTGCCGCATGGATCGTCGCCTTCCTCGCTCCCGTCGGCAGCGTCCGCACCAGCGCCTCCTCCGAGCTCCCACATGCCCACCCTCTGCCTTCCCACGATCCTGACGTAGTTGCCGACCTGGGCTCGCCCCATGTCCTCGCGGGCCTCCCTGCATCGACGGGGCTGGATGGCGCCGGGGACCCAGGGGATCGGCAACCTGCCTATGAGGGCCGGATGGATGTAGGTGTGGAGTTGGAGGTCGTCGTCGGCCCCGCCCATCGTCGCCACGCCCGCGCTCTGGAACTCTTCCTGGTCGCCCGCCGGGACGATGGCGCTCGCGGAGACGAAGGGCGCATCGAGGATCCCCAGGACGCGGGTCATGGGAGGTTCGAGGTGGATCGCCGGTGGTGGATCGTCCGTTTCTTCCGAGTCGGAATCCTGATGGTCCTCCACGTCCGGGTCTTCTATGCTGGGGCGGGGAGACGTCGGGATGGCCTGCTGCTGATTGCTCAGGTCCTCCGGAGACGCGCTACGGGTGTGCGGATCTTCATGTGGCAACCGATCGTCGCCGGACCTCAGGTCGAATCTCACGGGAGAAGGTGAGGAGGCAGCTCCGGCGCTCGAAGGGGTTATGGAGCTGCTGAACGATGCGTCCCATGATTCCTCCGGCAGGGAGCCTTGATTGGAATCCTTGCGGAGACTTGGGCGTCTCGAAACGGATCCAAGTTCAGCCTCATTGTCCGCTTCGAGCAGGGATGGTCGTCCGATGCTTTGACGTCCGTCAGCTCCAGCGCTGCTAGGTTTTCTAGAGCGACCCCGAGTAGCTCTGATCGAAGTACGTTTGCTGACCGTGCGACGCGGGGTGGTGACGGGTGCAAGCTCCTTGCCGATCTGGATCTCGCCTACCGCGACGCCATCCCGTGCTTCCGATTCCTCCGGACGGTGTGTGGCTAGCTCCTTTGCGACGCTGCCGACCACGTCCAGAGGGATGTGGTTGATCAGCTTCTCGAAACCGTGTCTGAACCACCAGTATATCAGACTGGTGATAATCAGAAGCGGTCCGACGCCAACAACCATTTGCACGTAACCACTCCATCGGAGGGCACCCTTATCTTCCGTTCTGCGCAGACCGTGCATAAAGCTATCATCGTCGCCATCATCCGGTCGGCCGTTGATCACCGAGCCAGCTTTCAATGCAAGGACACCCATCATGGTGAGTTGCATGATGAAGATCCCTGCCAGACAGCGCCTAACCGCCATCGGAGCATGCTTTCCGCCTGTCTCGTAACGTGGAATATTGACGTATAATAAGAGATACTGCAGGAAATTTTAGAACGGGTTGTAACGAATCGAATCTTGCAAATGACTTACTTTATACACAAACCAAGCAATTCCGAAAAATAGGGCACAGAATGGAAGGATAAGGGGTGCAACGGGCGCATACGTAAGGCCAATGCAGAACACCAAGATGGGAACCGGATACGCAATGCCGTAGTTTATGCTGGTAAGCACGCTAGGGTAATATGCGTCTGAGACTTGGCGGGGAGTGCTGCGCCTCCATGATAACAACCGGAAGATCCATGTGATGAAGAGAGGACCAGCAAGAAGCAGTTGCGCGGGGTATAGAGCGGTCGCGAGAAGCATAACGTAATTGATTTGTGTTGGGGCTGCCTGCGATGATCCACTTCGAATCAGTAAGGATGACTGCTTTCGATTATGAGATCGTCCGAACCTTTGGCACAAGATCACCGAGCATGTCAATGATATCTCCGGGCCCATGGCGTATGATGTCGTATCGAGAAGACCACAAGCGAGAGGCCACGGTTTGCACGAACAGAACGTTCCAAATCTGATAGAAAAAATACCTGACAAAGCGAGATAAGCCCACAGTGCGTAACACCTTCGTACATGTTACCCCGACCTACTTAGAGAGTACCGAAGCATCGATCCAACTTTGTGCCTCAAGACCCTGCGCTTGGGCGAGCACTGAGGAAAAGAATATGGTTGGTCAAATGCGGTGGAATCTAGCACGATTGTTGCGCTCGTAACGCTTACAGATTAGAACGGCGGGAAGGCTAGAAGTCCAGGCGGCAGTGACCACCGCGGGGATAACTCCCTGGATGAATTGGGCCCAGGCGGGTCCAAGGTGGGAAAGAAGCCGCTGGAGTGCTGAGAAAGTGGTTGGATCAATCAGGGTTGTGATACCCGCGACGACTACGGTCGACGAGAAGACGAGAAGGAACAAAATAGCGGTAACTGCAATAGACCGGAACATCTTGACGTAGCTGTCTGCGACTTTGGAGCTCAGATTGACCCAGAACACGTCCCTGGGCTCGGGAGCAAGGCGCGCCATGCATGCGAATGGTCGCCGGTGGAGAAGCACCTGAGAAGCCAGGATCTATCATACGGAGTGAGAACATACAGATAGCATAGATAGCATGGTAGGGAGAAAAAACCAGGTTGACTTACCGCACTTTCCGGCGACTCGAACGTCACAAACCCTGCGGAAGTGGCGGCACTGGTCTCGGGCGACTTGCGCAATTGCATAACTTTTCGATCCCATTCCTGAAATTTGTCGGCGTAAAAATCGGCGGAATCCACTAGCGGACCACGAAGACCCAAGAACCCCGTGCGGTGCTTTGGACGGTTGCGAGGATCAACTGCATCCAGCCGACTCATCAGTTCGAACAAGCTTCCATCCCCGGGGTCCGACGATGTGGAAAATCTCCGTCGAGCAGAGAGTAGCGGCTGCGATGCTCCCTCAAGATCGTTATGGTCATCTTCTTCGTTTTGCCCAGGTTCGGTTGCGTCGAATGACGCTGTTCTGGGGTTGCCATTTAGACCGGTTTCACTGCGAGAAGCAAAGCGCAAGCTTTGTGGAAGGTCGGCCCCGTCATGACTGATATCATCTCGAGACAACGGGAGAGCCAAGCGACGAGGATTGTTCCGCAAGTTCCGCATGACCTGAGCATAGACATCCTCGAGTTGAACGAGAAATTGCGCTCGCTTCTGAACGGCGTTCCGCAGATGTGACCACTTGCGGCAGATCACCACGTTTTCCACCTTTCCAATCCCGAGTCCCTCGAAATACGAGGCTAGATCAACCTCGTGCCGCAGCTCACGAGGGATCCCAAATACGATGATGGAGCGGATTTCGATTTTGCTCATATGGGTACAGCGGAGAACATGCTCCACATGTTTTGTCTTGAGTTCCACAAGGCCCCGGTAGTATGCGATGAGGTATGAATAGGCGATGAAGGAGAAGAACCAAGTAAAGAACAGATGAACCCATAGCGACCGTGACTGCCTGGGAACGTTTTGCACTGTCAACGCGGGGATAAGGATATCTTCGTACAGAATGCCGGTGGAATTCCCGTAGTTTGGCGGATTGGCATAATAGTTGACCGGCCCTACGACGCTGAGGCCGAAGAAGCTGAGCACCGTGAAGAGTTGGGCGCCCATTTTGAAAAACCGGAGTAAGACCACGCCGTCCAACCCAACTTGGGTCACGAGCAGGGTCTCGGGCATGCGAATGAGTGCCGGAATCCATCCAAACAACCCTCCAGGTAACTTCGGAGGCCGACCACTGCTCAGATACTGACAGATAAGCACAAAGACTACCTCTTCCATTCTCTCAAGAAATGACGTTCACAAGTACCCAGCTAGTCCGCGGCGTGGAGCGTAAATGTCTCGGAAGAAGGTTCGAACGGCGCAGAAGCTCAATAGACAGAGAACACCGACCGAGAAGAAGGTGGCTAGAGGAACGATAATTCCAGCCTTGACCTTGACCTCGGTCCGAGACAAGGCAAGATCTGCATCGGGCAACATTGTAGCGAGGAGGGAACCAGATGCCACTCAGGATGGATCTCCGGTTGAAGTAGCGTCTTGACGTTGCGACTGGCACGAGACCAGTCCTAGGATGAGGTCGGGAATGAGGCCGTAACGAAAGGCTAACCAGGAAGGTTCAAGCTGATGCTCTCAAGCTCTGAAGGGGCACACGGCGGCTGTCCTTCACCTGTCACCTTCCACGGTCCGTGCGTGTCAAACTATGAAAGGCCAAGCCACACATCTGGACGGCCAGTTCTTCCCTGGACGCGGGGGGGGGGGGGTTCTGCAACTCCCTATTGTACTTGTATACCATGCACCAGAATAGACACACGGCAAGCCACGCGCTACACGCCACGAGGCCCCTCCCCTGCAAGCCACGTCTGCCAGAATATAACTGAGAGGAGGATTGCCAAACGCTCATGAGGTACAAGTTCTATCGTTCGAGCACGCTCACGAAAGAACTTGCAGCCAACCCATTCTCTCACGATGACATCGACTACTCCTACTCTCTCCCTCGATCCCGCATCAAGCCCTCTCCTTTCGAGCGCAGCCGAGCCAACACAGCAATCGTTCGATGCCGCAGCCCGTGCTGCAGCCCGTACTGCCGATCTCGAAACCCGTTTCGCCGCCGACCGTGCTGCTGACCGAGCCGAGATTACCGCTCTCAGGGCTCGCAACGCCAAGATCGAGGCTCGCAATGCCAAGGTCGAGGCTCGCAATGCAGCATGGTACACAGCTGTGAGTTTTCTTGGCGATCCCTTGGGTGGCCTTATGCGCAAGCTGAAAGCGAGGGCTGGTGGACACGAAGAGCGTAACGCATTTCAGCTTGCGCATAAGGCCACCCAAGGGATCGCCAAGAAAATCCTGTGATTTAGAATCTTGTATTCTTTTGAAAGCTTTATCTATACCCTGGCAGTTCACACAAATCTACTGGTGTTGTTGTTCCTACCATGTCTAATACTGATCACGCAGTTCTAGTAGTTCGGCTCTTTCATGCTGCAGACTGTTGCCGCAGTTCTCGCCTCTCTTGGATCGATGTTTACAGCATTGCTCCCGACCGCGACCACAATTGTGTATTGTGTGATCGTAGGAAGCTCGCTGGCGAAGCTCGCATCGATACCTACAGTAGGTATGGGCCCCATCACGAGTACTCCTTTACTCTGGCCGAACTTTTCAAACGCTTCTTTTTGTGAAGCACACTCACGCTGGTCGCGAGCGGGTGCCCCGTTCCATCCTGCAAACTCGGAGAAAAACGGGAGTATTGAACGCTTCATGAGGACGGGACGCCGGTTGCAACCGGAATCACAGCACTTGTACTTGACGGATTTCAAGAGTAGCCGTCCAAAGAGTGCTGCCATGGGAAACACGGACCCGTGAGGGCAGTCATGCCGTATTTGACAGCTCGGGATAGCGGTCTCTCCCGTTTAGCTCGGGAAGGTCTGAATTTTGACTTCCTCCCTCCTTTCCGCTTTGAGACGCGCACGTTGCTTTTACGAGCAGCAGGACCGACCGAATAGAAGGAGGCGAGGCTAAGAGAGAGAAACAACTTCCTAGTAGAGAATTGTAAGCCAGGCCCGGAATGCGCATCTGATTTCAACAAAAACAGCAGGTTCAGGACTTCAACGCCTTCTGTACAATCTCCAGGTTCTCGACTATCTCCCTCACGAGCACCAGATCGCTGTTTGGGACCGACGGATCCGCCGCGTTTTCTTCCGACCCCTCGCGATTGAGAACCGACGCATACTCTGCAAGGACATCCAACATCATGGTAAGTTCGACAGATTCTCCAGCTCGAGGGTTTGGCGAAAGTTCTGGAAGGGGACACTCGCCAGTTTGGAACCGTCGGCTCAAGGCGTCCAGCGTCACGACATGAGTTCCGTTTCGCAATGCTACTTTGCCCTGTTTCGCAAATGTTGGACTTTGTGAGATGATGGAAACTGCTTTGGGTCACGCACAGAAGGCTCGAGTTACCTTTTCGCTTTCGTAAAGAAGGGCTCGGATCATGGCAGTAGCGGGACACAGCACCTCCAAGGTTCGTGATGAGAGCAGCTCACCGAGCATAGGTGGAAACGCCTCTGAAGCAGGGATGTCCATTCAGTGTTTCTGCACGGGACAGCGAAAGCAGGCGTACCTACCACTAAGAAGAAAGTGAGGTTTGTTCTCCTTTGCCATCGCCAGGTTCCTAAGGATCTGGACGGCGATGCGTTTGCCTGGCGGTGGTGCTCGACCTCTGACGATCTCGACCAACAAGTCGAACGCGCCTGGGGGACATCATGGACTTCAGGCTCCTGTGGTATTGCTCAAACTTTGCGAAGTCCTCTCACCTTCCGTCCGCATGACGTTCAATTGCCCATCCGTCGCGTATGTGCAGTTGCACAGGAATTCTAGTACGGCTTCCATCTTCACAACTTCTTTCGCTTTGCAGAGGCTGTCGAGCAGTGTAACGACACTTGTACCCAGATTAGACTATGGAAGGAGTACATTAGCGGGATCATTGAAAGTGCCAACGCGGTTCACCAACGCTTTTACCTTCCACATGATCCCTCGACACTCCGAGCTTAGACCCAAAATCTTCAACACTTCAAAGCATGCCCGAAACGCGTCCAACTTCGTGATCTTCCTGCGCGCTATGGCGACTAACATGACTCCGATCGAGGTGGTCTGCAGGCCGCTTCTGGAAGGGAGAATCTCGAACGCAAGACGTTTTGTCGAATTGCAATTTGCAAAAAGGTTGCGGAGACATCCTAGCGTCTCCAGGATGAGGAGGTCGCTGCTTTCTGGTCGGTTGAGGATTTGGTAGAGACTGACGTGAACACGGAGTTTACCGCAAGCAATCTGGTGGAATTGTGGGTCAGCTCACAATTCTGCGACAGTGGCAACATATCTCTCTTGCCTTTATCTCGCTGTTACCCGCTAGGGAATGACGGATAAGCGCAAAAAGAACGAACACCTCGTGCTGTGTTCTATCATCCAATGGACCCTGAAAAGAGTGCGACAAGCGGTCAAAACGTGTGAGGTGGGTGCAACTCGTCTCGATAACTTGTCTACCGAAGTCGCTACGATAGAAGTTGTTCTCTTCACGAATGCCTCGATGATTCCAGCTGGCAAATGAATATGGTTAAGGACATTTTGCAGGAGTTTCAGACCTAACTTGGCCAGAGTACTCACTTTTCAGCGCATGCCGCTTAACGAATTCGCAGCATCCCAACAGGGACTGCAGCGCCAGGCGCACAGCCTCCATATAGATCGGGTCATCGACTTCGTAAGACCGGAAGAGGACGGCCACCAGAGCATCGCAGAGGACCAAGCCGATGCTGTTTTCCGATCCCATCGCAGACGTACCGACCAGCACCTCGGAGAGTCCTAGATCCGCCACCATGCCGCAATGTACCGACAGCAAACGGGAGAGCAGGATGCACGCCGTCCGCCGGCCACCCACAGCAGCGTCATCACGGGACCGTGAGTCGAGAAACCAGCAGAGCATTCGAAAGACTGCAAGACCCGTCTCCTGCTCACGAAAGGCGGCTTCCAGCGATGCGGGGAAGCGGGTCGCGCAGGTCAGCGTCATTTCGGAGAGCACGCGGGTGCCCATCTCAAGAAGGCGGTGAGCGCTTGTCTGCTTGTCTTCCGTGGCAGGGTTGGAGGATTCCATTGCCCAGGCCCATCCGGTTCGCATCACGTGTAGAATGCTCGTCAACAGGTTCGTGCGTTCCAGTAGGTAGGCCTTGAGGTCAGCTTTGTCTTTTGCGAGCACCAATATTATCCCTAGGACGTTGCAGATGGAGTTTGCATCGGATCGCCAGTGAATATTTCGGCTTTGTCTGGCCGCAAAGGTGGCCCCAGCTCCTTGGATATCAGGATCAAGCAATTCTGGTCTTGACCCAAGGGACGCGATAAGATCTTCCCACACGTTGAGCTCAATCAGCACTTTGATCAACGAGTCCCCGGAAACCGTTGCGATGCAGAGGAGGAGCTCGGATACATTCTGCCGACACTCTGTGGCGCATAACGACGACAACGCATTAAAAAGTCCGCTGTCTTCGATCATTCTCAGCGCTTCTTGGATATCAGGTTTGCTTTCCGTGCCGGTTGACGCGTTCCTCCTCTCAGCATCGCGCGTGCAGACGAGGTAATTCTTCACCAGCAGCAACGCCTCCTTCCTGATCCCGATGTCAATTCCATCATCCACGATGCTTCTCAAAGCCACTTCAAAGTGCCTAGGAATCTCTTCCTGCAAGATCTGGCGCACGTCCGTCACCATGAGCAGATTGGACAGGACGCCCATGCCACACTTCTGAACACCCGGTTGTGGGTCATCCAGGAGCGCGACTAGCCACCGCAGAGATCCGTCGTGAAGCCATTGCGTGGATCTGCTATCTCCGCTGGTTGCAGTGTAAGAGGTCCGGGAGACGATCCGAAGCGCCAGGGCTGCGCGCGTATAGGTTCCGCGACCGATGTACTCCGAGTCATATTGGGCGTGACCACGAAGGGCTTGGTGGCGCGTGACGATGTTCACCAGCAAAGCGACTGTTTCGCCAACGACTTCGGTCGTGACCAAACTAGCTAACGAAGGCACGGATACGCATGCGGACAGGATATCAATGATTGCGCTCAGATGAAGTGAGCCCGGATCGTCCAACTTCAAAACGAACGATGCGCAGTCGGCCAGCAACGGGAGAAGGTCTGCCTTGACCACGAGTTGAGAAAGATAGTTGGTGGCAAGGTTGGTGACGGCCGTCGCGGCGAAGGCAAGGACGCGTGCCACTAAATGTGACGGAAGTTGGGAGTTGCTTCCGTGCAGCCAAGAACGTAATACAGGTACGATCATGCGTTTGAAACATGGCACGGAAATGACGGAGAAAGCTTCGAAATGGGCGACGTCCTTCAAGATGATTTCCAATACTTCCAGTACATCTATCAGCAACGCGGTGTCCTCTGAATTTGCAGGCGCCGTTGTAATTATCCTTTGCTAAACATGTCAGCGAGCTCGTCTACTCATTGTGACTTGAAACAAATTGAGGCTTACTTTGTAAAGGTCTTCATAAGTAGCTCAGCGTCAAAAAGGGACAGGTCCTTCGGACACGAGATGGAACTTTTCAGCCTTGCAAGGCCAGTTTCGAACTCAGCGTGTGATTTCGACCCGTGGAGCTCGTGCATTATTACATTGACCTTCCGCAACGCACCGCTGGTGTACGGCGAAAGCAATGTGCGCTCTGCCTTAGGTAGCATCATCGTCTGGCGATAGTCCTTGAGTAGTTCCAATCCGTGCTCGGTACCCAGCCAATCCGAACAGTCTGGTTTGCGCAACTTCAATTTGGCGAGAGCCGGCCCGTAAAGGTGATACGTCTCGGTCGACTTTTGATTGTTCGTTGAGTCGAGGAAGCATACGGTGGAAAGAATTCTGGCAATTTCGTACCGCACTTGAGTGTCAGGATGGAAAAGGTGCGGAACCACCGCTGCGAAAAAGGTAGGCTCGGGTCGCCATGGCTTGTCGGATTCTGCGAGCGTCCTCAAGATCTTCAGAATGCGAGGCAAAACTCCAGGTACGTCAATCCAAGGATTGTCCGCCGTGAGCTCTTTACAAAGCGTGTCCGCGAAACCGAGAGAAAGCGCGCAAGCCTGTGATCTCGGGTCATGTATCCTGTCGGTTGCACACCGAAGGTCGACGGTCAAAGCGGGATAATCTCGCGGCCGTACTTCCATGCCAGAAATTAGGCGTTCCAGGATCGAGCGTTCATTTAGCTCCCCCGTGTGTTCCCCTGTGTGTTCCGGGGGAGCTTCAAGAACAGTGAGTAGCGATGGCGGGACGATCAATGCCTTTCCAGGCTCGGATAGATCCTGAGGACTGGCACCCGAAGGAAAGCTAGAGACCAGTGCGCAAAGCGCCTGAACGGCAGCTTCCCGTAGATTCGCGTTTGAGTGAAGTAAGGCGATTGCCCAAAATCGGTAGAGATCATCAAGTCTCTCTACACGCAGTGCGTCCAGCGCGCTCTGCATGAGAGCACCGTTGTCAATGCTGTAGGCAGCTCGAATACGAGGAAGGATCGCCCACAGAAAGTTATCCGTTTGGTTCTCCAGGAGGTTTCGTGCAAGCCGGTAAGCGCTGCTCTCGAGTTCCGAAGCTTCCTCGGTTTCCATTATGGACCGCATTAGGGCATCTACTATACTGACAGAGGCAGAAAGCCGTTCGCGTGGGAGGTCGTTGTTCGCTAAGTAACCTTCGAGCTGTTCCAGCGCAGCGGACCGGACCCACGGTTTTACATGTTGCAGAAGGTTAGAAATCATTTTGTCGTTGCTCGGGGAGCCTGGTTCTCGTAAGAGCCAGTGTACGAGCGTACCAGGCACACCATTAAGGCGCGCAGTTCCTGCAAACCTTGGGATCAATGCCGCCCAGAATGCGCTTGCATCGTGAGCGAGCGGCGCTAGCGACAGCAGTATGTCCATGGCAAAGACCACTAGACGTTCCCTGCATTCAACGGTTTTTGCGTCATGATTTTTGCTAGCATAAAGTGAGTCTCTTCCGTCGTGATCGAGAGCTTCGAGGACGGGAAAGACGTAAGACGACAACGTGGCCTCTGGCGTCGTGTGATATGCCTGCTGGAGACCCATGCTCAGGTGCAGCTTCAAGAGGGGGAGAACATTGTACAGAAGTTCAAGAATCAACGGGGCTTTCCCGACGTTGCGCAGGGCAGGAACAAGAGTTGAAAATATTTCATTGCACGCGAAAGGGGACGAGATAGCATAATCGGACATGATCGATCCATGAACGGCGACTGCAGTGTTCCCGTTTGAGCTGCGTGAGATGTTTGAGGCCCGGGAAGCATGGGTTGAATAGCATGGCAATGGGGTTTCCTGAACACGGCGAAAGTGGCTCTCCCAATCCTGAACTAGGAGGATCATACATCGGATGTTCTCGTCAACAGGGTGGTTCCTGACGTGATCCAGAATAGTCTTGAACCAGTTGGACCGCTGCAATACCACGCAGCCGCCATAATCGAGCAGGACCTCCCGCATGATTTCGCCTCCGTCCATGTGTCCAAACTGAACGCAGAACTCGTTGATGATTTGCTCATCGTCTGTGCTGAGTTCCAGAGCATCGTAAGATCTCAATGCATTCGGCAGATACGGAAGCGTAGATCCGGAATCCCCGTGAGCATATCGCTCCGTATTGTCCTGAGTTCTGCTCGCGGGTCGAGAAAATCGTACGGGACTTTTCTGCGGGCTCCGACTTCGTCGCGGTCGCGGGATGCGCGTGGAGATCGCAGGAAGCTTCGGGAGCAGCTCAACGGCGAGGTCCACTCGCAGGAGCTTCTGACGGAGGGCATCGATGAGAACCGCGTCATCGGCGGGTGCACGGGCCCCCAGCGTTGTCAAGGCACTCTGTATGCCCAAAGCGGCGAGGTTGGAGCGTGCGGACGCGTGCAAGCAGAGATCATCCAGCAAGCCAAGGACTATGCGAGCGTCGGGAGTCACAGAGGTATCAGACTGCAAGGTGCCAACTAACTTCCTGAGAATGTCTTGGTCGTATGCAACCGACTCGGGAGACAAGATGCCCGTCTTTATCTTCAGTTTCAAACTATCCAGCGCCCTCCGTCTTACTTCTGCGAGAGGATGGTCTGACGCGCAATAACATGGGTGAGCATCTTGGTGCTTGGATCAACTGTTGTTTTCTGTGCAACGCACCGAGCTTCTCCGTCACGTCCATCAGCACCTCATGTCGATTGGAGGCTATGAGGATGAGTGAGAATCCTGCAGTTAGGCGATGAGAAGTTCCTTACCAAAAAGAGCAGTGAGCTCTCTATCGTACCTGGCTTCTCCTAAACTCTCGATCTGTCGTGGGGTCCCCTTTATCCAACCCTCAAAGGATACGCGGGAAAAAAAAGAGAGAGGTGCGCGCAGGAAGGTGGAAGGCGAAGAGGAAAGTACAGTGGGCGAAAGGGGGGAAAGAGTGACTGACTCATCAGAGGAAGTCTGTCTGGATGGTTCGGACAATTGCCGTGCTTCCCAACGCGCACCCCATCACCACCACCACCTCTTCCTACCCCAGATCCTATCGTGTGTGCGTGCGTTGGTTCGGTATCCAAGAGAGAAACACATCTCTTGCTATTGTGTCCCACTGCTATACCGCTATACATGAGAGTCTTGCTGTATCCAGTCAACCCTTCTGTCTATTGAAGATTGTTTGGGACTGCCTTCCTCGAAAACGACAATGTTGAGGTCGCTTCCCGGCGTGCGTGCCGTCCAGTTCCACATCGACAAGGAGAACGCTACTTCGACGACAGCTTCCGTCGCTACTCCCAACCCCGCGCACAGAACACCTGGACCTGGAAAGCTCCTCTCGGCGCGAACCCCGGGTCTGGGCGCCAGAAAGGTCTTTGCTGAGAGAGAAAACACTCCCAAGGTCGTTGGAGATGCTGCTGGATTCAAGACTCCCGGTCTGAAAGGTAAAGGGAACCTCCTTTTTTTTCAGCAACGTGCCCGAAAAAAAGTGACTCACAGATGTTTGGTCCATCAGCACCCGTAGGAACAGCGCTCAAGGGCAAGTCCACCAATGTCCGCACTTCCAAAAGCTCTGTGGGACCAAAGGTCCCAGCAAAGTCCGCTCAACGACAGCAACAACCAACTACACCTGTTGAGAGGAAAAAGTCCCACCTGCCAGAGACCATGACCCGGCGACCCGTCTTGGGCCAGAAGCATGCGAACACTCTGCACGCCACCCCTCATCCAGCCGACAAAGCCAAGTCAACCACGTTCTTCACCCCGCAGAAAGGCAGCGCCTTCGAGACTCCGTACAGCTCGTACAGCTCCCAGCTGGCTCTGGACAGTTCCACCAAACCGCGTTCCTCCGATCTGCCGAGATCCAGGAAGTCTTCAGCGACGAAGGGAAGCAGCGGGAGGGCCAGGTTGTCGGCAAGGACGGATGTGCGCGTCACGGCGATTCCCGAGGGCGCTGGAGAGAAGGGAGAAGATGACGGGGACATCGAGTACATGGCTCCTTCTACGTTTGGTACTTCCGATCGTTGGGTTTTCACGGCACCCGACGCTTCTGACTTTTGTTAATTCTTCCAGAGACGAAGTACATTCCCGACGAGGATCTCATCGTTGATCACGAATTCCTATGTCAGCCCAGAGAAATCCCCAAATACGTCGACCCGGTCATTCGTGCGCTGATGGAGGATGACTCGATAACGCCCTTTGATTTCACGGGCATCCTGGACGACAGTGGTCTGCGGCGAGAGTTCGGTGAGCAGACGCATGGATTGCTGTCGAATCGACCTTGGGGTGGAAGAACGGAAAGGCTTATGCTTCGGATCTTACAGACAAGTTGATGGCAGACGACTTGATCGTTCGACCTCTCGACGACGATCCGATCATGCCTTTCGAGGACTTGGGCGAATATGTTTACCGGCCACAGGTTCCCACCTGAGGTCTGCAACCATGCTCTTTGCCCTGCCCACTATTCCCTTCCGCCTTCTATATCCTTGCAGCTTCAATACCCAAACCATCAAGGTTCTTCTTTGTGTGTGCAATTCCGTAATATATCAAGCCATGTCCACCCAAAAAATACGGGTTGGAATCCCCTTTCCTGGCCTGTCTACTACTGACATGCCCCGAAAAACATGACCTGGAACCCAACCCACCCAAAAAAATTGAACCGAGAACTCAATCGGACGAGTCACTGTCGCTCCCAAACTCCGTTCCCTTGGCGACTCTCATCTTCTGTCTCGGGTTGACGAGACTCTTCGCGACGGCCGCTCTCTTGACCGGCCCTCGTTTGACCAGCCCAGCCTGTCCGCCTCCGACCACGGGCACGACGGCGGCTCGCGCGGCCATCCGTTTCAATGCGTCCACCTCGTTTCGGGTCGTTTGAAGCTGCGTCGCGAGGGCGTGAAGGGCCGTGCGAGCCGTTGGATAGAGGTCGGTGTCCGAGACGGGTGTGAGGGACAGCGCGGTCGGGAGAAGCGTAGTTATGGATAGAGACGGTGGTGATGATGTGAATCCAATGGTGGTCGAGGGGATGTTGGTGAGGAGTGAGGACAGACTGGGTGTCGTCGGAAACTGATAAAGAAATCAAAGATGTTGAAGTTTCAGTGTGAGGTTCGATCGGTTTCTTCGCGAGAGGGTGGGTCTCGACGCCCAGCCTTCCACTGATCCCACAGCTTCCGCAAATCTCTCCTACCTGAGTTTTTCGGTCGGTCTTGGACAACGTGTTGATGTAAATTCCGTCCTGGGCCAGGACTGTCACGAGCCAGGAGTCGGGGACAGAGGGTTGAACGAGGAGCAGTAGACCTTCTCCGAACTGAACACTGACGACCGGTGAATCCTGTTCACTCATACTGTCCAGTTGATCTGAAACTGATCGCTTGTACAGTAAATGTAAACCTTATCCTTGTTCCCCGCTTGGAATGTCCTTCAACTTGTGAGAAGGTTTCGTTCGTTCCGCGAGGGGTTCTGTCCGGCAACCCCGGACTTTCCCGAGTCGAATGAGTCACAGCACTCGACAGGTCCCCGAGTCCTGAACCGTTATTATTCTGGCCGTAATTAGGTACCGGTATCGTCTTGGGCAAATCCACAAGTTGGGAAATTATTCGTCTGGCAAGGCTCGCCAAGTGGGCATCCAATGCCTTCTTCCATTCTCTCTATTGGATTTGTAAAGGGCATCGATGCCGACGTAACAAAGCCTGATGGGCCTGAAGACCCCTTTTCGAAGTGACGTTTGTCCGAGCCGCTCGGACCCTAACTAACGGGTTTCGACGCGAGGGTTTCGACAGGCGGAGGGTTACCGGTAGTTAGCCCCTGATCGTTTCACATTTACGAGAGAGAGAGAGACAGACTGACCAACCTTCAAAGGAGGCAGGGGGTTCCTCACTCTCTCTCAATCGATGCTACGGGCAAACACCGCAATGTCGATCGCTCAAACAACATCATCTTTGCTCAGTCCCGGACGTGCATGTCCGCCGCTAACTCACGACGCCCTGCTCCATCTTTTCCTCTTCATCCACAACAGACCGACGTACATTCACATTCTGATGGCGGCTCTCGGCGTCTCGAGGTCGTGGCGATCCGCCGTCCAGTGGGTTCTGGATCGACCGCTGCGTGGAACCTTGAAGGGATGGCCACTGGGGCTGGCGAGCAGGGAGAGGGTACTCGGAGTCGCCGGTGGATTGCCTGTTGCAGTGGACGCAGGGCTGGCGTGGGGAAGAGACTTTGAGGAAGTCACGCGTGTGGTATGCTCTGGCTCGCTCTTTGCAGTCCTAAGGTAAAGCTGATCTGACTCCGGTGCCCTTTTTGCTTTTAGACGGTCAACGAAACATTCCACGGTGGGAGCCTTCTCACTCTGCAAACGCCGACCGCAACGACACTTCTCGATGGAACCACGGGTCTGGAATCCCTCTCATCCGCACTGCGTCTATTGCACCATCGGTCCACCGCCGACGCAACCTGTCGATTCGTGCACGATCTGCCCGACTCCTCACCTGTCCGCGCTGCCGACCTCGCCGATCTTACTTTGGAAGACATCAACCCGCCACTAGACGAAGACGATCCTACAGACATGGAAGCGCTGTTCGAGGGCGCGGAGCAAGTGGATGGTACAACTAGCGTGGGAAAGGGAACGATCGTGGAGTTCTTCGCGGGTGGCTGTCAGAGGATTTGGGATGCGAAGGATGGGGAAAGAGGGTTGTGTGTGTGCGTCGGAGTCACCGGTGTCTGCAAGGAAATCAGCCTTGGACTTCTGATTGGCGAGCATGCTTCGGAAGCGCAAATCGATGCATTCTTGACAGGGAGAACGAGAAGGTTCGTTTTCGCTATGGTATGTAATGAAGATTGTTCTTCCTGTCCGGAGAGATCTCCTGCTGAGCAATTTCTCGTCGACTTTTACCAGGTTCCGCTGTCCTTGGCAACGATGCCTCATATTCCAGCCACTTCCCACCTCTCCCACTTCCAAGCAACCTTTTGTGAGCTACCCAATGCCCTTCTTTGCCGAGCCTGTGGGAACGATTGTGAAAGCTCATATCTTTTGATAGACATCCTGCACAATTCTCGAACACCTTGTACTCACATCCATCCATCCTTCAACGACCAACCCGACATAGCTCAGATCTTCAGCGTGCAAGGACCAGGCGAGCTGGCCGTCACTTCCCGCAGCGCGCAGACCGATCCGTCACTCGCACGAACATTCCCATCCCCATCAACAGCGTCATCTTCACCATCGACACCGTCAGCATCGTCAACCTTTGGACCACAGCGACGTCGATCCAGCGCAGCGCTCTTGGCCGGCCTCGTCTCCGGCATCAGCACCCAAACACCAGGCCGGAACCACCAAACATGGGAACCGGAACCGACCGTGGAAACCCCCCTACCCCCAGCGGGCGAGCAGACCCGTGTCCTCATTTCCCGCATCATCGCGTCTCGAACCTCGTCCACGGCCCCAATGACCGTGCTCCTCACCCCTGGTTGCGTGACGATCGCGGAGTTCGTCGGGTTGTTCGAGGATCGACAGGTAGGACCGAGATGGAACGCGTTCACGCTTGTCAGGTCCGAAGACGTGGTCTCTTTTGACTGCGACCCGGGTGTGGGCACCGTGGCATTGTTCGGAAAAGTGAGCGGGTTGGATGGTGGAAGCGGCAGGGTTTCGATATTGGGTGGCGTATAGGCTTGCAGCGGGTCCGCCTATTATGTGCGAAAAGTCCCATAGTTTACTGTACACATGAACATACATGGATTGCGATTTTTTTGGGAAGCGGTTTTACCCAGAACGATCCCGGTCGCTACATACAGAGATTTGCAATAATCATCAGCTCCACGTAAGGAGGATCACATGCGAACCTCTTTGTCCGCGGCCTCCTCGAAAGACCCATCAGAATAATGACTACTCCCGTCCTCGCTGCTTCCGTTTCCTCGCTCCTCCATCTCCGCCAGTCGCCGTCTGAGAGCCGCTTCCTTCTGTTCCAGGAGACTCAGTTCAAGTCGTATCTTTGCCGATCCCGTAGAGGATGACGAGGATCGACGACGAGTAGAAGATCGTCTCTGACGACAAAGCGGTGGGGTGATATGCGGCGCTTCGGTTGGCGCTGAACTTGCCACGGACTCCGCGGACGATAGATGATTCAACGTATTTGGAGTTTCCACGTCATTGGTTATTGGATGCAATGTCGTCTGCTTTGCTTTGTCGACTGGCGCGGGAGATGACATAACATGGGCAAGATTCCTCAAAGACGTGGCAAACACCTCTTCTTCGTGAGAACTGGTGCGGGTGCTTATCCTGGTCGCTCGAACTGGACTTCCGATCAGGGTTTCTTCGGGCTCTGTCCGGGCTGAGCGACCGCCATTCCGGGGTGACGTCACGTGGTTCGACATCATGGAGGAATACACCTCAGGTACCACGGCCTGTCGTAGTTGTTCCCCTGCTCCTTCCGCTGCGCTCGGAATGTCGAACAGTAGAGAGTCGATCGGTGGAATTTGTCCCGGTTGCCGTGGTGAAGATTCCGAAGAGCGTTGAGCTACCTTGCTGTTTCCATCCAGCGTTATGGATGAAGCCGCGCTGTTGAAAGGATCCTCGCCAATCCACGGGCCCTCCTGCTTTTGCGGTGCCGTCGCAAGTCGCGTCCCGGTCTCAACCCGTTCAGCTTCCATCCGACTTCGCAACGAAACTCCCAGAGTACGAGGAGTCCTCCCCAGTTCAATAGGAGCAGCACGTGGTGTTCGTTGTGGGGTTCCGAATGTCTCTGCGACCAAGAGACCCATGGTACGAGCAATGTGCTTTTGATGACGCTCGTGTGGTGTAAGGAATGGCACAGGGCCGGCTCGATTAGGTGTGCGAGCCGCTGCACGAAGCATCGGAGATGCCTCTACCTGACCCGGGTTGAAAGTGCTCGTAGTTCCCGGTGATAGGGCGGGGTCCTACGAGACTGTATATCAATGAGGGCCACTGCCTTTTCGCTAAACATCGTTCTCGCACCCCAATTGGTTTCTTCTTTGCAACTCTAAGCGCTCCTGCATGCATGGATCTCCTTTTGACTTCGTCGCACTGAATGAAGACGCGTTTCAGAGTCAGCAAACGCCTTCCCGGGAAACTCGTATCCACCCCAAAGCATACCGGTTCTTGTCCGATCCCAGTTTCCCGCTTCGGACCCGTTGTCACCCTGCGAGGCGGATTCAGCGTCAGCCTGTTCGACGAAGTCAGTGGCACGCGACCGATTCCACCCCGGTTCCTCCGCGCATCCAGTTCGCTCGAATCAGTGCTATTCAAGATGTCGGCCAGAGCAGCATTGTTGAACTCTTCTGATGGGCCGGAAAACTTTGTTGTCTGGGAACGGGACTCCGGAAGTGGTTTCCGAGCTGTGGTACGGGCGGGACCGTGTAGCCCTGTCTTCGCGAGGCCGGGAGTGGACGGATGTCGCGGGGTTCGTGAAGCGAAAGCGGCGGTGGTAACGGGCGGGCTTGGCCTAGGGGTCCGAAGTTCTGTTCCTCCAGTCCGATGGCTAGCATGGACCGGCGGATGCATGCTGACTTTGCTGCCTTGGCCGGAAGCAGTTCCAGATCCAGACGAAGCAGGGCGGGAGCCCGCTGGACGGGAACCTGCAGCAGCGCCGAGAGGAGCTTTTCCGGGCGGATGGGACTCCGGCTGTCGCGGGACGTACGTTTTGGAGTTTGAAAGTTTGGACTCCCATTTCAGGTGCAGTTTGCTGAAGTCTGGCACTGGCTTCACACTGGTCGTTCCCTGCTTTGCAAGGCAACCCTCAGAAGTGCGTTCCAATACTTAAAAGTTATTAAGAGTTTCAGCGTACCGTCGTTCTGAGAGGTATCCTGGAGCCTCCTGCAGGCTACAAAGTAGCGGCAGTTAGATGCTTATACCTCGGTCCAGCTTTCGCCTGTCGTCGGCGCCTCACCTTTTGTTGGCCTTGGGCGGGCGCGGGTCGGCCATTTTCCTTGTTGCTGGAAGAAACGACGCGTGACGTGGAAGCGGGCGCCAGCCGACTGTTATTACGGGGTGGGCCCATCATCTTGCACTTTATTATCGTTGCCCACTGCTAGCTATGTGTCCGTCAAACCTCTATCGGCATGCCGTCGCAACAAGATGCCGAGGTGCGAGAATGTGTCCGAAAAGTGTCCGAAAAGTGATTAAAATTCGACAGTTCAGCCGACCACGTTCATCAACGCAGTTTTGGCGTTGAGCTTTGGTTTCGAGAACAAGCCCAGGAAATGCTCACGAACTTGACAACCATGTTCTCACCAAGCCACAAACGAAAGCAAGAGGAAGACGACGTCCTTCTCGGTACCGGAGTCCACGTCAAGAACAATGGACCCAGGAAGCGTGTGCGGATCGGAGAAGCAGAATACCTCGATGCCTCAGGCGTGGCCCAAGCTCACACGAAGGACGTGGACGACTCGGAAGATCTGGAACTGAGTTTCGTATCAACCGTTTCTGCATTTGTTTCCTACCAGTGAGCTAATTGGTCATTCTTTTTTGCAGTGAAAGGACGAAGAGGGGCGGTGAAGATGGAAGGCTACGACAGCGAGTCCGATTCTTCGGGAGCGGAGGAGGACGGGGCGGAAGTCGTAGAGGAGGAGGGAGACATGTTTGCAGACGAGGCCGAAGCTCCTCTCCCTGCGGCTACTGGTTCGACAAATGGAGGCAAAAAGGAGGACAAGTTCCTGCGTCTCGAGAGCATCGAGGGACAAGTCTGGAGGGACGACGCAGAGGACTTTGCGGGAGAAGTGAAACTCACGCCATTCAACATGGAGGAGGAGATGGAAGAGGGGTATGTTCGGGATTCTGCAGACTGGTTGCAGTCAAAACCCTTGATGCTCAAACGTGTCGTCTTCCTGCAGGGACTTCGACGAATCGGGACACTACATCCGGAAGCGGGACGAGCATTTGATACACGATAGCTGGCTGCAGGGTGTAACAAAGAACGACATGGAGAAGGCGAGAGCTGCACATGCGAAGCAAGAGGAGCTCGCAAACGAGTCGGAGGCTGAGATCGATGGCGTGCGAGACCCAAATCACATTTGGCTCAAAGCGATTCATCTCATGAAACCGGGCGAGTCTATTCCAAAGGTGAAGTGCGCCAGACTTGTCAACGCAATCTGCGGAATAACTCACCACAATTCCGTGTGCAGGCTCTCCGGCGGTTAGCAGGGAATAAACCTGCAACGAATAAAAACAAATGGCGAAAAAACAAAAAGGGTGCGAACCCGGAACCAGTTGTAGAGGTAGCGTCGGTTGGGAGATCGCAAATATATCGATACTGACCGCATGTGCTTTACTAGGAGGATCCAAAAGCAGCTGAGCGTAAGCAATCAATCGAGCAACTCACAGCATACGCGGATAGCCTTATGGGCCTTGGCGCATTAGGTATCTCAAGAAGGTTCTTGAGCAACGGCTCGCTCGCCAAACTGATTTAACTTGCAATTTAGATGCATATGACGCAACATATGAACAAGTGGTTCGAAATCTCCGCAGTGCAGATCTGTTATATGAAGATTGGCAACCACCGCAGGAATGAAACCCGCTGGCTGAACGTGCTGACTTCCCCACCACCTCTCGCCGCTGTCTTGCCGTTGGGTGGTCTTTGCGGGTGCCGTACCGTGACGAAGAACCCGTACAGTCAGGGACCGAAGATTCGATAGATACGCCTTGGTCGTGATCGCGACCACTGTAGCAGTGCGGCGCGAGCTATCACATTCTTCACCTTGTAGTCATTGGCGACCGTCCCGCGAATCTGCACTTCTTGAAGAAAGGGGCATGCTTTGCGCGCAGGAATGGACAGAAAAGCCAGCATGTCAGCGAACAACTTTCCAACTTGCGGTAGAGGCTTCCATGCACATACCTTCTAGAAGCGCCATGACCCCTCGAGCGGAGATTCCAGCACAATTCGTGAGATCGACACGTCGGAGGTTCTGGCAATGGCTACCCAGAGCATACAACGATCTGTCGGTTATGTAACGCCCTTTCGCGGAGAAACGAACGAGGTTTGGACACTGTTCGGCGACTTGAACGAGTATCGTATCGTCCCTTTCCTCCTCCGAGAACGGGGTAGCAGGACCAGTGACCCTCGCCATCGAAAAATCGCGTAGTTTAGTACCGACGGAACAGGTCATCAATCGAGCGACCATGCAGCCGTCTCCGCGGCTGAGGTCCAGGTCGCCGATGTCGAGAGTCGTCAGCCTGCGCAGACGGGAGCACAGAGCGTCGAGTATATCACTTGGCATCGCTCGTACGGGTGGTAGATGGTAGAACAGGCCGCGTGAAGTATGATGCTGGGAGCCGCCAGCGCTTCCCGTAAGGGTGAGATGCACGAGCTGCCGACAGGTGCCGAGAAGCGAGGCCAGCGTACGAGGGTCGAGTGGGTCGCAAAACAGCTTCAGACTCTTCAGCCCTGTGAGAGACCGTGCCAGACGCAGGATGTACTCGGTGTCCTCTGGTTCTGAAAATCGGCAGTTGGTCAGATCGAGGGACCTGACCAGGAGGTGAAGATGAGAGGAGGCGTTGGAGGGAGCAGCCATCGCTTCTATGTGGCGAGTAAGGAAAAGTTCGGTTTTCGCACGAGTGCATAGGAGAGGATCAGCCCAGAGAGCTCGTTGAGCGATGGGTCTCCAGCTTTTTGAGACCAATGAGCATGCTGAATAAACCTCTTGTTGCATGCGGCGCTCGATCTGTTCTCCGGTGTGCACTCGCATCCTATCAAAAACCAGCTCGAGAACTTCGGGCGGCAGGTCCGTGACGGTGGCCAGGACGCTCATCGTGTGCGATTGGATATTTTGACTGCTATGCCTAGTATGTCTAATCAGTGTGGAATAGTAACGACCTGTATTTGACCGTGAGGTGGTTTTGACAGGCAGCGGAGAAGCTGCTGAGAGCTGGACTGCTGGAAATGGAGCGGGGTGACGCAATTAAATGTGAAGTGAGTAACTGGGCAAAAGAACGGCATGTCACCAAGAATAGTCAGCCGACAGAGACACATGTATACAGGGATGCCTAAACCTGTGGCAGGGGACATTGCAACCGCTGGGACCCGACAAAAATACCTCAACCATTGATGGCGTTTTCAAGGGACTCTTTATCAAGCTATCAAGTCTCTCAAGTTGACGCCGAAACTCAATACTACCTCGATTCGTGGCTGTCGCGGAGGCAGCAAAATGATTTCTGTGACAGTAAGGCCAATAACGTGGTTGTATGTGAGGCCTACGAGAATCGAACTCGTAACCTTTCGCTCTGGAGGCGAACGCGCTGCCAATTGCGCCAAGGCCTCGTTGGGTGTAAGAAAAGTTCAGAAGTTGCAGTATGACAGCTCAACGGTCATGAGCGGAGCTCAGCCTGTTCGATAAAGATGAATGTGGAGTCCCCCAGTCCCGCATGACGCTGCTGCTTTCTCGAGGGTTTCTAGGTCCAGTTGAGGACAAAAAAGCGCTGCTCACGACCGATATGCACGAAATGCGTGCGTGTCGGATGTGCCACGACGCGATGCAGTTTTGTTTTGAATTTCTCAGAGCACCGCCTGAAGGCTTCCCAACACATTGCTCCGTAATCAGAGTGACTCCATGTGAACAATCATGCGCGACAAGTTCGCTAATTCGTCCAGACCCGGTCCGGGAGCCGCTTCGACGGAGTTGGCCTCGGTGCTCACTCCCAGCACGGGAAGAGGAGGAGGCATGGCATGTGCATCGTCAAACTTCCACCCTCGCCCAGAAATCAGCGCCTCCACCTCCTCCGCCTGCATGCCCAACCTTCCTGCGACGACAGCGATGCGCACGCTAACGTATGCCCTTTCCATAAGCGCCAGCTGTCGTTGCCGTTCGGCGTCCCTCAGCATCTGTACCAGGACGCCTGTGGGTTCGGACCATGCGAAAGCGTCCATGGCCTCAAACACAGAGCACTGAGGATCTTCGGCCCAAAGTCTTGACGCGACCTCGGTCGCTGCGAGGAGTTCTGGAGTGTGAGACGCAAACGGCGCTCGCTTGGCCACAAAGCGCGCCGAAGGATAATCGTGTTGGATGAGATGAGCGAGTTGAAGAAGTGTATAGATGTTAGGATCAGAGAGAAGTGGGGTTTGCTGGGAGTCGTTCGGTTGAGCCGGTTCGTTGGTGTGGGTGGGTGAACTGGGTGAGCCAGACGTCCCCTCGGCGAGAGAAGCAGAGGCGCTAGATTGGGAAACAGCTGGGAACGTATCGAGTGAAGCCAGGGCGTAATCGTGTTCTGCAGTCTCGCAAAGCGCAACGAGAGTGTGGATGTCACGAGTAGCAATACTTTGGAAGATCGGGTCCATCTTGGCGAAGCACGAGCGGAATCAGGAAAACTAAGTGCGAGACTACGGGGCAAGGGCGGATACGATCACGATATCCAGGAGAACGGCTGTTGATACCAGGGAAGCGGTTTCTGAGCAGATTGGCGTGCCGTTACAGTTGTTAAAGGGGACCAGGTGTTCGTGGGGATTGGAAAAGGTCATGACAAGACAAGTGACAAGTCTTAGGTTCGCTCAGTCGCGCATGTCTTCAGTGATCTTGGTCCCATTTCCCCAAACGCCCAGACCCGCTCGCGACCACGGACGAAAACCTGCCAACAACCCAGTTATATAAACGCTAAGTAGAATCCGCAATGTCAGACGACGACGATTTCATGGTACCTATAAAAATCCACTTGCAAAAAGTGTCAGACACTCACCGAGCACATGTTAGCACGAGGACGACGGCGAGGAGGATTTTGACTTCGACTATGAGGATGAAGATGAAGAGGAGCCAGATGCCGACCTCGAGAACAAGTATTACAATGCCAAAGGTTGGAGGCAACCTGATATTGTCATAGTCAGGCCACGGAATTTAACGACTTTCTGTGCAGCCCATAAAGAGGATGATCCATCAACCGCGATCAAAGAGTTTCGGGCAGTTATCGATGCTGAGGAAGAGAAAGGGGACTGGTACGAGAGACTGTATCTGTAGGTCTAGAGAGGCTTCTCACCTTCTGAACGCAGGGGTTTCAAGTCTTTGAAGCAAATAGTGAAGCTAGCATTTAAGCAAGGGAACTATCAAGTGGTAGGCAAATCATTGCTTATCATCAAACCCAAAAACCAGAATATCAATATCTCCACTGCTTAGACGCTGGACCACTACAAAGAGCTCATTACATACATCAAAAGCGCCGTGACGCGAAACTACAGCGAAAAGAGCATCAACAACATTCTTGACAATATCTCCACGTCGCAGGACATGGCATTTCTGGAGGAGTTCTATTCGGTGACGCTGGCTACTTTGGAGGAGACCAAAAATGAGCGGCTCTGGACCAAAACAAATTTGAAGCTTGCCAAGCTTTGGTTGGACCGACATGAGTACGCGCGACTCAACAAGGTAGGCAAAAGGTCTCTTCAGGCGGATTGGCTTTGAATGCTCAACTCTTTATTTTCCTGAATCAAGATCATTCGACAACTGCATTCGTCATGTCAAAACGACGACGGAACCGATGATCAGAAAAAGGGGACGCTACTGCTCGAGATCTTTGCCCTCGAGATCCAAATGTATACCGAGACCAAGAACAACAAAAAACTTAAGGTCCTTTATCAGCAATGCTTGCACGTGAAGTCTGCCATTCCTCACCCTCGCATCATGGGTGAGCTCTATGTTGGTATGACAACGTCTTCCCTTCTTTGTCTAACGTTCCCCTTCGTAAAGGTGTTATCCGGGAATGCGGAGGGAAGATGCACATGGGGGAAAGTGAGTTTCCATCATTTTTGTAGCATACCTGCCTTCCGATGGTCTAAACTGGATAACAGTGGAGTGGGAAAAGGCGCAAACGGACTTCTTCGAGGCGTTCAAAAACTACGACGAAGCTGGTGACCCACAGCGGATACAGTGCTTAAAGTTGGTACAAGCCCTCCACAGTGTCCTCACGTTCAGCCTCTGATAGAATGATCCTTACAGATATCTTGTATTGGCAAATATGCTGATGGAATCGCAAATCAATCCTTTCGATTCTCAAGAAACAAAGCCGTGAGTGTCTTCAAACGACTTTCCAAGGCAACTGTTGCTTCTCTGACCCCAAGCTTCTTTTCTGCAGATATAAGAACGATCCCCAAATTGTCGCAATGACTGATATGGTCAACGCGTACCAAAGAAGGGAACTGCCCGAAGTCGAACGCATTCTCCGGACGAACAAAGCAACCATCCTTGGTGATCCATTCATCAGAACATACATCGACGAGGTCTTGCAAAACATCCGCACACAGGTCCTCATCGAGCTAATCAAACCATATACGCGGATCGAGATCGCTTTTGTCGCGACGGTATGTGCATTTTTTGGACAGGTGTTGGGAACCTGACTTCTCATTGATACCGACTGGTGGCTGTCTTCAGGAGCTCAACATCGCGCCAAGTGAAGTAGAGGAACTGCTGGTCACCCTCATACTGGACAACAAGGTGAAGGGCCACATCGACCAAGTCAATCAGAGATTGGAGCTCCCATCGCCGTAAGTCTACCTTTACTCCGACCAGCGGATCAATCTCTGATGTTGAACTTTCTTTGCATGATCAGAACGGTCGACACTGTCCATTACAACGCCTTGGAAAAGTGGTCGAAGAATGTCGGCAGTCTGTACAACTCTTGTTTACAGAAGATTGTACAGGTCTGAGAATCTGCCAAGTACGGCAGCTTCACTCAAGCTCGTCAAGATCGCTCAATGTTGCCAAGGCCATGCATGATCTAATCGCTTTTTGCCTCATTGGTGCAGAAGCTTTTGATGTAAGGACGGGAGCGCATAGTACTGGCAACTGCAACCTTTTTACACCATTGGTATCATGCAAGGCGGATCGGCCTCGGCTGCTAGGGAAAGGGCAGGGTGTCTTCTGGGTTTTTGGCAAGAAATTGTAGGCGACAAGCCAGGGTTGAGATGTGGCTCCAGATGTGGCTCGAGGTTGACTCATGGTGCGAAAGTAGCGTTGACATAACCTTCACAGCCTCTTCCCCATAAACCTCTAAACCCAGGTTCATGAGCTCTAATCACGAAAACCAACACTAGTACAAGTTGTTGCCGACACTACGATCGATCAAGGTCTTTGAACGTCAGTTCGAGTACGTCGTAAGCAGTCCGATGACCATGTCAAAACACGCAAGAGTAAGTGCAAGGGCGCATGAGTTCAGTCACAACCGCTGGTTTCTTACTCCCTTTCAGGATGAGCCGACCGTGGACCTTGCCGAGGACGTCGACGACTATGTACCATATGTGCCCGTCCGGGAACGAAGAGCAGACAAGGCGCGAAAGCTTGCCACCAACCTCCGGCGACCTCTTAACCGCGATGGGCGGGGATCGGATTCTGAGACTGACCACGAAGCGGAAGAGGTCGCACCGGTTCGATCGACCGTAGCCCTCATCGATCAAGCTGCCGAGCTACGTCGAGCGGAACCGGCAAAGACAGAGCTGCAAAAGGAAGTCGATCTGGAGAAGGAGATCCTCGACGCGCAAACGCAGAAGAAGGCTCTCTTTTCCGCCGCGGAACTGGCGCAGGATGTGCACTACACGGAGTCGCTCGTCACTTCATGGAAGCCACCAGCCCACATTCGGAACATGACGCCGGCGCAGCATGAGAACGTGAGGAAGAAGTGGCACATCATATGCGAAGGAGACGATCTACCGCCGCCCATCAAAACGTTTCGGGAGATGCGGTTACCCGAGGCAATCCTGGCGCACCTGAAGGGCAAGGGGATCCTCAAACCCACGCCTATTCAGGTGCAGGGACTTCCGGCCGTACTTGCGGGAAGGGACATGATAGGGATCGCATTTACCGGAAGCGGAAAGACGTTGGTATTCACTTTGCCACTCGTGCTTGCGGCGCTGGAGGCCGAGTGCAGATTGCCATTCGTGCAAGGGGAAGGACCGGTCGGGCTTGTTCTTTGTCCATCGGTAGGCGCATGTGAATGCGAAAGCAGCAGTTTTTGTGTACGTGTATGCTAACCGGCCTCCTTACCCAGCGAGAACTAGCACGACAAACTTATGACGTTGCTGTGGGAATGTGTCAGGCATTGGAGCAAGGTGGTCACCCTCAGATTCGTACTCTTCTGTGCATGGGCGGTATCTCAATGGCGGAGCAAGCCGATGTGCTCCGTCGTGGTCCGCACGTTTTGGTCGCCACGCCAGGTCGACTTCAGGACATGCTCGACAAAGGAAAAATCAACCTTTCCTCCTGCAAGTATCTCTGTATGGATGAAGCCGACAGGATGGTGGACATGGGCTTTGAGGAGGACGTTCGCAACATTATGGCCTACTTCAAAGGCCAACGTCAGACGCTTTTGTTCTCGGCCACCATGCCGAAAAAGATCCAGAACTTCGCTCGGAGCGCCCTCGTGCGACCCGTGGTCGTCAACGTGGGCCGCGCGGGCGCCGCCAACCTCGACGTCATTCAGGAGGTCGAGTACGTCAAACAGGAAGCAAAGATAGTCTACCTCCTCGAGTGTCTACAAAAGACCCCGCCTCCCGTCCTGGTGTTCGCGGAAAACAAGAATGATGTGGACGATATTCATGAGTACCTCCTACTCAAGGGCGTTGACTGCGTGGCTATTCACGGTGGAAAGGATCAAGCGGAGCGAGAATACGCCGTGAAGGCTTTCAAGGACTTGAAGGCAGATGTCTTGGTTGCGACGGACGTTGCTAGCAAGGGTTTGGACTTCGCTCTGATTCAGCACGTCATCAATTACGATATGCCGAAAGAGATTGAAGACTATGGTGAGCATAACTCTTTTGAGTTGCCTTCACATGAGTAATTCACGCTGACTCTGATTTTTTTCAGTTCACAGAATCGGACGAACGGGTCGGTCAGGAAAGACTGGAGTTGCCACCACCTTTATCAATCGGAATTCGTCGGAACAGATTTTGCTCGACTTAAAGTATCTGCTAAAAGAAGCAAAGCAGCGGATCCCGCCCGTCCTGGAAGCTCTCGAAGATCCGAACGAAAAGTTCCGCGCCGCCGAGGGAGAGATCGTCGAAGGATGTACGTGTCTGACCACCAGAAATAGAATGAGATTGAATTGTAACGCTAAAACGTCCTTGTTTTGCTTGATCACAGTGGAAGTCGACTGCACGTTCTGCGGAGGGTTGGGGCATCGGATCACCAATTGTCCGAAGCTGGAGCTTCAGCGAAAACAGACAATGTCCAGTCACCGCAGCATGCACGCCGGAAGTGGTGCCGGCGAGTATTGATCGCACTTTTGCAGCTGACGAGACAAACCTTTATGTACCATACTTTAGTTTCTTTAATTCAGTTTCCTATGCATTACTCGATGCGAGCGAGCCTTTATGCTGCCGAGCTCACACAGGTCTGGCATAGCTTGTGAAGTCTCTCATTATTCAGGGCTTCTGAGCGTGTTGAATGCCATTGCACAAGCCAGACATAGGTACAAATTTGATTGCGCTTATCATGAATTTCCAAGCGCGCGTCAGATTAGAGCTAGTCAGATATTTGCCTCCTGCTCCGTTACATGTTGAAGTGCTTCTTCGTACGTCATCGTCCTTGGTCGATTAGCTTCGCAGTACTAGATGAAATCAGCGTCGTGAGCTCCATGATATCAAAGAGAACCTCCTGATTGCTAGCAGTACCTTTTTGGTTTCTTTCAAGGTTACGTAACTCTTCTTATGATAGTCTGTCCCATCCGCCACCGCAAAGTGAGCAGCGACGTAGGATTGAATGTATGTAAGGTGACTCGACATGAGGTTATGCAGGAACGCGAGCTTGGGATCTGCAAAACAGAG
Source organism: Thoreauomyces humboldtii (assembly GCA_027596035.1). Lineage (NCBI taxonomy): Eukaryota > Fungi > Chytridiomycota > Chytridiomycetes > Spizellomycetales > Powellomycetaceae > Thoreauomyces > Thoreauomyces humboldtii. The sequence goes on along the minus strand of JADGJA010000006.1, from coordinate 53,851 downwards.
AAGCAAAGGTCGATGAGCTCGATTCCATGGGATAATCCGTGGTGATGCCATGGTCTTTACCGGCTGGCAACGAGGGCTCCGGCGGTGGAACTCGTATACGATGAGAATGTCGCCGTCGTGGTCGCCTACTCTCGTCCCTTCTCCTCTCCCGATGCGCCGATTTGCTTTCCGAAGCTTCCGGTACCTTTCCATCGTTCGATGGAGCCGCAGCCTCGCTTTCTGCCGATGCATCCTTTCGTTTCCGGTGTCGACGGTGTCGAGCGTGACAAGCGGAGCTGTCGGAATCGGATTGGGATCGGGAATAGGACTCGGTGTGGCATCTGCAGACATGCGGAACTACGAGTGGAGGAGGAGGAGGGAGACCCCATGCAGGATAGGGATATGGCGGGTATACGTATTGCTGTGTGTTCATGTACGGGTATGGTTGGTGTGGCGGGGGAAACAATGACTGCGGAACAGGGTGGTCCGAGTTCGGTTGCTGCGAGGGGTATGACTGAGGAGCTGCTGTACGTGGTGGTGACAGCGGGGGTGGATACTGTGGCAGAATTGCAGGAGCGCCGTGTGCGGCACGAACCGGGAAGGGGCTCACGGGGGTCGATGCCGCGCTAAAACTTGGTCGCCTTGAGGCAGCTGCAACGCTCAAGGAAGACTTTGCCGGGCGGAGGTCGTATCGACTGGAGGCCAGTGGTTCCACCATGCTCGGAGCACCACCCATGGATCCTCGGCGCTGCCCAAGACGCGCGGGTGTGGATCGTCGAGAAATGGCGTCGAGAAGATCATCCGAGGAAGCAACTTTAGGAGATCGATGGTCAGGGGACCCCGAGCCTGCCTCTGGCGAGAAGTGGGGCTTTTGAGCGGGGAACTCCCGCTCAGGTAGCTCCTTTTCCTCTAAGACTTGAGCAACTTCCGTTTTGCTTCTGCTCAACTCCGTGGTTTTCTCCGGAACTGTCGTTGGAGAGTCATCGTCTGGTCTTGGGCCGCTTTGTGGAGATGCTATGTCTTCACTTCCCGATGCAGAGCTGTTTACATCCTCTTCCTCCGACAACTGAGGATGAGCCGGGATCGCAGTATCCTCCTGAACTTTAGCTTGTTCTTCCTGAAGGAAGATACTCGGAGCTCTGAAGGCTGCTTCGGCGTTTTTCAAAGTTCTTTTGTCTGGACTTTGCAAGAAATGCTCGAAGTCACTGCCAATGGAACTATCGGAAGTCTGATCCGTCGCCTGATCCTCTCTAGCCTGTTTTCGATTATCCTGCGATCGAGACATGGCCGTAAAGGATTGCATGCGAGCTAGCGAAGGGATTTTTATGGCGGGATCCACCGTTTTCCTCAAGATGGGCGATGTGGATGGACTTCTTTGGGCAGCCGGTGCGGTAGACGGTCGCTTCATGTAAGCCGAGGCGTTCAATCTCGAAGGAGATACGTTGAGCGCAGGGGAACCACCGCGTCTCGGAATACTGTCCTTTTGCGAGACGGGTGTGGCTGAAGGCCTCTTTCTCGCGAGCGAGGCGAGATACGTCTGCAGCTCATCTGCAGACTCGTTGTCCGACTGCTCGTCTGAATCCACCGCAGAACCATCGGAGTTGCTGCTGCTGCTGCTTCGTAATCTAAGTTTTGTCTGTCTTCGAAGAGTTCCTCTCGGAGATCCAACTCCTGCTGAAGCAAGGTTGGTACGATCTCCACGTAAAAACGCCTGAGCTCTCTCCAAAGCCGATGTAGCTCCTGCGTTTGGCGATGGCGGAAAACGAGATGTTTGCTGTTGTTGTTTGCTTGTGAGCCCGTATGTAGGGATGGTAGAACGTATGTAGGCGGATGATGCTCTGTTTGGAGAATAGTCGCCCATGCGTGCGGGTGAAAGGCAGTTGCAATTTTCGAGAGATGGGAGCGGACCTTGGTCAAACGCGCTGCGCTACCAGGCCTTAAAGAGATTGCGATGCTCACAGATCAGTTACGACCATGCAAACAAGTCCAAAGAACACCAACACCTACTTACCAGGACTACTCTTCGTTGCACCAGAAGCTGTACGGACCTTGTTTGCTGCGTAAGGGTGGGCGGAGTTCGGCGAAAGGTGGCGCAGTCATACATTTCTGCACACTGCACCATAAAAGGCAGAAAAATCAAAATCAGTGTTTCAACGAGCATTGAAATCGGACCGAAGACGACAATGCTGGGCTGCTGGGCAGCTCTGCTGGGCCCGTCAAAGCAATCGAGTCTGACGCAGGGTTCTTATCAGAAGGAAGGCCGGGAATCGCAAGGCAACTGGTCGCTGCTGTCATAGACATGTACTAGTTCCCTTTCGTCCGATCACCCGGGGTAACCTTCAATGCCCGCCCTATTACCTGGTTGCGATCGTAGCAAGATGATAACATTGGTCCGTGTTGCTGAGGAGCTTAAGACCCTCCAACAGACGAAAAAACCTGCCTTGTGCAACTCTGACTACGATCCTTCCTGGCAACTGGCTTTTGGCGCGTGTTCTGCGTCCGTGGATGCTAGCAATTAAAGAAAGGGAGGTCTCACAGAGCAGTCCTTGACTGTTAAACGGAGTGGTTATAACGAGCCCCATTAGCGCTCATTACCCATATCAGATCTTGCGTATGCGGATCGTAGTATTAGAAAGTATTGCGTAAACATGCAATCACTCACACCGTCCTTTTATATCCGACGGTCGTGGTCGCCCCTGTCTCAACACCTTCGCCACAGGTCCCTCATCATCGCCGATCGCCACAAGAAAGGCGTCCGAAGTTATATCGGCCGCACTCGCTGCTTCCTTGGCGCAGACGTTTGCAACGAGCTTCTCGACTATCGGAAGCGAGCCCAATCTCGGCCATAGCGTCGATGGCTGGCAGGATGAATTGATATCTCGCGATCCTGTAATTTAGAGTTGCCGTCAGAGGTGTGGAATCACGGCTTTTGAGGTGACGAGACGACGACGACTTGCGTACGAGTGAGTGGGTCTGCTATTCAGGCACTGTTCGCATGCACTGGTTCGGATGAATGAAGGTGCGCTGGCGTTGGCGGTGGGATGTTAGGCAGTCAATATTTCTGCCACACCGGTGGCCCGTGCCCTAACAATAAGATACCTAGAGCCACGAGGAATGACAGGAGCACGACGTTGCAATGCGTAGTATTGGATAGTCTGGTCCGGTCTCGCCCAGGCACAGCGGATGAGAACCGGGATCTGTCAAATGAGCTGGTTAAGGCCCAAGGTCTTAAGGGTGAAGGCCATCCTGAGGCCGGGCAGACCGTACTTTTAACTTGGTCATAACACAACAAGAACAGGTTGCCGGCCCGAGTTATGTCCCTCTCTACATTCAAAGGCCGGCCTGAAACGCTTTGCCCAAACGCTTTTTCAGTCCCGCCGCCACTTCTTGAGCGTCGCCTTCATCGGGAACGAATAGACCAGGGCAGGAAACAGACCACGAACAACTCTTTGAAAGAGCCGAGGGTTTGGTAGGTCGAGGATGCTGAATTGCTTGTGAATAAGCTGTCGCAAAAATGTCAAGCCCCGTCTCCTTGTCGGGTGCTTACCTGGGACTGTACGTTCAGGAGCAGAGGGTGTTTCCGCAAGTCACCTTCCTCCGAGGGCAACCTGAGATTGCCGCAATCAGTAAGTATGCCAGGGATGGCCGGGAATCGGTACGGCAGCGTATCGCATGCTCACCAGACCCAATCGCTGATGACCCACGACCCATCGGAGAGCCATAGCTCCCAGATGCCCTCGTCCTCCGCGTAGGAAGCTCCCTGCACCCCCACGCACTCCAGAAGGGTCAAACGACCCTCGTGCACCGCTCGCGAGAGGATGGTCCGATGATGCCCGCTGATCCGGGCGGAGGCATCATCGGGCTTCTCTCTTGTGCAGAAGGGCAATGCCAGAGGATCTTGCATGGCAGGTGAAAGGTGATCGGGCAGGAGCATGACCACGTGAGAGAAGGTGGAAAGGGCCTGCTCACATGTGGCAAGACAATGTCCTACCACCACGACTCGGCCGCATCCTTGACATTGTTGAACGAGACCGTTCTGACATCCGGCGGCCCATTCCGGGATGGCGGTTTGCCTATTCGGACGGGCGATCACGACGTTGCGCGCCTCCACGACTTTGCCGTCGGCTAGGGAGACGCGGAAGTGGTCGCAGAACTTTGCCAGTGGCAGGAGATGAGCAGGGAATCGTTCGTCCTGGTCGCATGGGCACGAGATGGGCTGGATGTCCATGGCGTTGGATGTGTGGAGTGGGATGTCAAGGCATGGCAAAGAGAGCGGATTGCTTGGCTGTAACGATGGGTTTTGCAAGGAATACATGAGGACATGACGGTTTGGTGACAATACGGAGCAGGCGCAAGTTACTGCTTACAGTGAGTGAGCGCTTCCCTTCGTCTGCTCTATCGTCGTCTACGACCAACATGTGCTCCTTGAGCCATTCTTCATGACATTCTGCTTTGGATCGGCAATGCTGCTCGTGTTCTTTCGAATCGTGGCCGTCTTGGTCCGAGTCGTCACAGAGGTCTGCACGCAAAAAGTGGTCTTTTTCAGCGGTACCCTTGCGGACAGGAAAGAGACGGGAGATGACGCCGAATGTCGCTGGGTTTATGCCGATGACGAGAAGCTCTAGCATGTCTAGAACGATCTAACGCACGGTGTGGGTGAATGGGTGGGGTGAGATGATACAGGAGCAAGAAGAGCAACAAGAGCGGGGGGCCAGAAGCGGCAACAAGAACGAACAGCAGGTCGCAAAGGGTTGATGATAACCTGTGCGGTCCTCCCACCGTCACGTGACCTGTTCGTCACCGCTTATTGAGCGAATGGGTCCCGCTCTCCTCGTCCATCCCCATGTCATCATCTCCAACCTTCCCCCACCTCCCAATGCGTCGCCAAGAGCTCGACCGCAGCTTCCGCTCCCGGCGAGATCTGCTGCGACATCGACGTCAACGGGTTGAGCCTCGCGAGCGGAACCCTCTACAGCGGACCCGGCTAGAGCCTGCCGCTGCCAGGTCCTTGCGCGTCCACGTCCTTCGTCCAACTCTCCGCCAGCGTGTCCAACCAGATGCCCAACGTCGCGTGGGCTCTCCAGGACCTGACCCTCGGCTTCGACGATGCCTCCGGGGAGTGGAACACCTTCGTCGTGTCGGCTCCCCAGGCCGGCGGGACCCCGTTCTACGTGGTCCAGGGATCGTCTGTTTCTTTGGACCTGAACACGGACCAGGACTCGGGGACTTGCAACAGGCTCGCCGGTCCACCCACTCCCACCACTGGAGGTGGAGGTGGTGGAGGTGGAGGAGGTGGCGGCGGCGGCAAGTGCCTCGCTTACGACGCTCGACAGAACAAGCTTCAGCAATGGGCTTGCTCGAGCGGCGCTGCCCATCAAGTTTGGCACTTTAGCAAAGGTAAGGATGGGAGAACGACGGCATAGACGAAACATCTGCTCGGTTTCTTCGGTCGCCGCTTTCCGAAGCGTTGTAAAAGGCTTCTCCGCAAGTGCAGTAGACAGCTACTAGCCGCCGACGCCATCGATGTAGCAACCATCGATGTGGCAATGCTCGAACAAACGGAAGTCTCCACACTGCGGATAGCCTGAGAACTTCTCAGCAGATGCGCGGCCGCATTCTCGCGATGTCTCTCTAACCCTTTCCCAGACCTCCGCAACACGCATAAGCCTCGAGCTGTTGCGTCTGTCGAGGTCTTCGAGACGGTTAAAGCTACCTTCAGGCATGTTTAACGAAGCAAAGAGCCAAACATGTATTGCATTCCTTGTGGTTCTGGTTACCAGAACACGCCCGTGCTTTTCATTCATAAAATTAGGATTACTTTCTTCAAAAGACGATTGCTTTGAGTAAGAACTCAATCCAACTGATCCGCGGCTGATTGGTGGTATGGGCCGTCCTGCCGGAACCTGAGGACCACTTGTACGCTACATTCACAAACCAAATATCAGAGGACTGTCGATAGCCAAAATCCCTGCAAAAGCCCTAAACGATACAGTGTCCCATTCTGTAGCCGAAGGCCGTCGAACCCCTTCCATGGTCTCCCGTCCTTGCAAAGTGATAGATCAGAGGAGGGTCAGAGCAGTGGAATTGTGCGCACCTGCGAGTGGGCGTGGAGGAAGCGAAGTTGCGTGTCTGTTGGAAGGATGGGTGCACGGGCTTCGCGCCTTCCACGCCCACTCGCAGGTGCGCACAATCATTCTCCACTGCTCTGACCCTCTTTTGATGTATCACTTTGCAGCGACGGGAGACCATGGAAGGGGTTCGACGGCCTTCAGCTACAGAATGGGACAGTGCATGTGTACCTTTGCTGGATATAGCCAATGGTCTCTACTGCTTGCTGGGCTTTATCAGCAGGTTTCAGGTTGCTGGCGACCTTGAGAGCATTCGTGGCAGCGACACATGCACTGTCCCAATCTGTAGCCGAAGGCCGTCGAACCCCTTCCATGGTCTCCCGTCGCTGCAAAGTGATAGATCAAAAGAGGGTCAGAGCAGTGGAGAATGATTGTGCGCACCTGCGAGCGGGCGTGGAAGGCGCGAAGCCCGTGCACCCATCCTTCTAACAGACACGCAAAAAACATCTCACAGACTAAAGGAAGGAAAGATGAGGGGTCGCAGGAAGAGGGAACTGGCTCCGGGCACTTACTTGGCTTTATTGACGTTGCGGTCGTCTCATGATCAGAGAATTGCGTAGCGATGTGAGGAGATCTGGTAATCTTTCCGTCTTCAAAGTTCACAAAGCGGAAGTAGCGACCGTCAGTCAAAATGCCCTTGACGACTGGAATGGCGAGAGCCGCCTTGCGATTGCAGAAGTCAGCAGCTGAAGGATGACAAGTGAATAAACCAGGAGTCATCAACTTTTGATAATGCATCAAACGTTACCATCGAGCTCAGCGATAAGCTGTGCCATTGCATCGAGAGCAGCCATAGAATCTCCAAGTGTCTTCACCACAATTACAACGAGAAGGCACTGCCCCTGCAAGCAGTATTGCAGCTCTACCCGCCCGCCACGCGTACGGTTGCCGACGATAGTCTTCTCGGGGCGGTTGAGGATGCGTGATTCGAACATGGCAACCAGCGGCCTAAACCACTACATACCAATCCGTCAGTTCATTGCTAACCATATACTTGGACCTCGTAAAGCTTACCGCCGCTGTCCACTGTGACTTTGCTTGCACATTCTCGTGAGCGTCGAAACTTCCTATTTCATTTTCAAGTTGATCCATGCCGTCCAAGATGGCCTGCCACACCGACAACGGGATCCGGCACTTCGAAGGAGGAAAAGAAGGGATGTCGAACCCCTTTCCTCTGGGTTTCAGTCCGAATAGCGGTGCCATGTCGGCATACTTGCAGTCCGAAAAGGACTTGTCAATGCAAACATCTAAACGACAGCAAAGGCGTCAGCGAGGGGGTGGTAATCTAACGCCAATCTGAAAATCCTTCGGCCTACCTCGCGCTTTCCTCAGCATATCCAAGGAGACGTTGCACTGACCCATCATCCATACTAGCAAGTATGGACCTTGGGGGCTGCTGAAGATCTCTTGAGTGGACAACAGTGCCTTTTGCTCCTCCGATAGCATGCCGCTGGCTCGAACAACCTCAAGCGCCTCCTCCTCGGACGCTTCTGCGGTTTGCAACGTTTCCACCCGTTGGCGTTTCTGCGACATTTATGGCAGGAGAGCTGGGAAACTTCTTGTGCAGTAGTTCTAGTAGTACGGGCAGCTGGAGCTCTTTCAAGATGGGCCCGGGGGCAGATGCGTTGGAGGGTAACTCGGGTGGGTTTGAGACGGAGACGGCAACTGTACTGTACTGTACTGTACTGTGTATTCCCGAGAAAGAGAGGTGGTGTGTGTGCCAGAATGTGACGGAAACGTGAGGCAGCCTTCTTCGCCAGGCCCAAGAAAGTTGTCGATTGTCGAGAGGAACCGAGAGTAAATAAACAAGGAAAGAGCACAAAAACACAAAACAAAGGGCGGCGGTAACGGTAACGGCAACGGCAACGGCGGCAGCCGCACGCCCCAGTGGCTGCCCAAAAAGGAAAAGGAAAAGGAAAAGGAGCACCCAGCCTCCGAAAAGATCCGAGCACCTGGTACCATATCATCCTTCTCGCCTCCTCGTCTGGCCTTTCCTGCGGCCGGATGCCCTTACCATCCGTCGTCACTCCCCTCCCTTGCACAGCAGGCTCCGTACAGTACCATGTGCGCAGTCGGTGGGTCAAAAGTCGGTGCAAACATAACGCTAACCCCATCGAGTCCGTAAGTGACGGTAAAAAGCGACTCATGCAGCCAGAGTCCCAGTCGCTTGCAACTTTCGACGAGGCGGAAGTCATCCCTAAAGAGGCGAGCATCGATGCCCATACTCTTATGCCAGGGGAAGCCTCTTGGCAGGGCAATGTTCGACTCATATGTCTTCACAAAGTCTTCTGCTATTGTGGGGGCAACAGCTGTCCAATCGAACTTTCAATGTTCTTCATACACAAGGCAAGCGAAAAGGATGCAGGACGTACAGTGGCCGGACAGAAGTGACGAACCCTCTCCAGCAACCCGTATCAGACCGGGGGAGCATGAGAGGACAGACCCTCAGGGTTCCCAGGTACTTCACCACCGACTTCTGAAGGATACATTTCGCATAGAGCAGCTGACACAACCTCTTGCCCAATCGATGTTGTCTGCCACTTCCCAGTAAAGCCCTCTCAACCGCGGCACTGTCTTTACTCACAGTGCAGACCTGCTTTGATGTGCGTCAAAAAGAAAGCTCAGGTGCAGGCTGGGGGTTTCCCTGCTCAACCAGCGATCTTCCCAGCTGTGTAGACGCAAGGCCAGCGATCATCGAGGATAAAGACTTACCAAGAGCCACATTTACGGTTCAGGTCCTGTGCGGGCGCAGGTACATATCGACAACCAAAGGTGAAAAGGGGTATGCGCTCCGGCAAGAGTCGTTTTCGATGGCCCTTCCGTGCATCTACCGTCGCCACTGACAATGTGGGAGGCGCACGCCGTGTCGGATTTTTCTATAGATCAACTCTCGAGGGACACTGGCCATTGGGATTCTAGAAGTCTTGACAAGGAGCCCGTCTACGAAGCCGGGATGGTCCTCGTGCTTCGTCCTTGCTTCTTGTTCCACTCCACGCACTCCGCAAACTTGACCCCACTCCCGCCGAACATGTCCAATGCGCTGGCTCGAACGGGTTCAGGAACATATATCTGGTGTGAAACTGCCTCGGGATGAGGAGACTGCCCCACGACTCACCTGCCGAACGTGAGGTCAACCTTCCCGTGGGAAAGTCGCTCGACCAGCTTCAGATCTGCAAGCTCCTTGCCACCACCGGCATATGTGCATGGGATCGAGCACCATTCTCCCAAACGTTGTACGAGCTCCTCATCGACGCCTGCACAGAGGCCCTCGACGTCGGCAGCGTGGACGAGAAACTCGCTGCAGTGACCAGCCACCAGTGCGAGCGTCTCTGCATGAAACAAGAGCAGATGAGCTTTTCAGTTCTCGGTTCATAGCTTGCCCCTGGCCCTGTTGCTCGCACCTTCGTCGACTTCCGTGTCCGTCAGCGTCTGCCATTTGTCCATGGCTACCACCCATCTTGCAGCGACCCGTTTGCAGCTACGACACATATCAGTACGTCGCGTCCTTGAAATGGAGGAATGCCGGCAGGAACTTTGCAACCTCACGTCGACGACTAATGATTCCTTCCCGATCGCTGCCGAGAGTCTTTCTAAACGGGACAAGCTGAACTTTGCGTCGGGAAACAGCCAACTCGTCACGATAACCTGAAGCCCAGAATAACGAAAAAGCTTAGAATACCCATCAGCAGGATATGAACTACGAGCCAAACCTTGTCGGCTCCCGCGTCCAGCCACATCTGGGCATTATCTATCGTGATGCCTCCTCCAACCTGCAGACCCTTCGGCCAGGCCGCCAGGGCCTCCCTTGCAGCGTCATCGTTTCCCGCTCCTAACTTGATGACATGTGCTCCACGAAGATCGTGCTCGCGATATGTTTCCGCATAGTGCGAAGGCGGAAGGCTGCAAGGGAGTCTTAACTCGAGGACTAGCTACACGAAGGTGGGAAAGCCAGCTTACACGGCGACGAAATTGGTGCGGAGTTTCGAAGAAGTGTCGGTTGAAGACAGTGAGGCACCGACAATCTGCTTGACCTGGCCCTCGTGGAGGTCAATGCACGGGCGGAAGATGGTCATTGCTGGGAAGTGAAATGTCGAAATACAATTAATTACAGCGAGAGGTTGAGATGACTCAGTTCTCATCTCTTGATGCGTCTCGTGGCACAGTTCTCATGACTCATCCCACCGTGGCACGGTGGTCTTTGAAGTGGGTGAGAAAAGAGTTGGGAACCCATAAACCAAAAACCCACGCCTGTACATGTATTAAATACCACCAGTAGCGACCGAACACTACGCTCTATCTATGCATCGGCAAGCAGCTGCCGATATACCTCCCGATTGAAAGGAAAGGTGTGTCCGTCGCCCAAGGTTGTCGGAACGGGAACGAACCACAAAGTCCAGTCGTTTCCAAAAACTTGACGCCAGTTCTGCGCCATCCCGAGATTGTATAGGTTCTTGGCCTGGGTGGTGGAGCCCGAAGCGTCGCCTTCTGGTCGCCGAATGCGGCGATCTCCCTCCATCGATTCAATCGTTGATTTGTTGACGAGGGCTAGCTGAAGGTGGACGCCAAGGAAAACGGCCAAGCATATGGAAAACACGCCCGACATAATGAAAGCCATAAGACATTGGAACCCCATCGCTCCGATCCCCTGTGATACGACCAAGTCAGACAGAGGGGAAAGAGTTTCGTATAGAGCCACCAGAGATGCGGCTTACCATGAAGAAGTCGTTAGCGTTGGTAATACGTGATGCAAGGGTCGCAAAGATAAACAAGCAATATAGCTCTAGGTAAAGGAGAAAAAGAACTAAAATAGAGAATCGGCCATAGCGTTCGAAATCTGGCGGTGCTTCCCGGAACAAAGTCTTTAACTTCACTTACAAAAGTACTTGTAGTTTGCGAAACCCACGCAATTGTTCACCCATGGGCAGTGATGATCTAGTTTCAGCACGCAACTGTCCAAGACAAGTGTTGTCAGCGATTTTCATGGCTCCCAACAGCAAGGAAGCCATAACGTACTGTCCGCAAATTCCACAATGGTGCGTTCGGTCCGGTTTTCCATTGTTGCATTTGTTGCAAAACCGTCGCCCTCCGTCCCTCTTCACCTCTACCGGTTGAGACGTCGACCGCATCTCGTGCGCAATCGTATCATCACGGTGAAGCGCGACATCGTCGTAGCCACGATCGACCGGCCCTCCACGGGCAAAGGGAAGCATGTCTTCATCCCCTCCTCTTATGCTCATCAGAGGCGGCGGTCCGCCCCTGAAGTTATCTGATGATGGCATGTCGACCACGACGGGAACATCGCTTTCGTCGGGCTGCTCGACAGGGCGGCCGGGTGACGTGTACACCACCAGGTAATAACTGACTGCGAACATGATGAGCAAAAAGTGGTATACGAGCGCATACAGGACTAAAAGGGTTTCACAGGTCAGTGAGCGGAACGTCGTAGGAGGGATAAGCGAAACGGTCGTCTACCTCCTAGTGCGCCGGTGGCAGGAAAAATCACGCCGGAGAGGAAGCTGAAGACGTATGCATAGTAGCTCCAAGCTGGGAAAAGATGAGTTGCGCTGAGAGCGGAGCTATTTTCTCAAATATGTACAGTAGCTCACCTATGATCAGCACCACCAAACCGACTGGGAGGGTACCGACCGCTTTGATACACCGTCTCCGGGTACAGCCTATATACTGGTACATGATGATGGCAGGCGCAACGATAGGAGAACTTGGGAGGAGAGTCGACGAAGGACAAAGGAACGATAGGAGCAAGGGTTTATCGGGCTCTACTATATCCAAAAAGTGTGGGAATAAGGAGGAATGGTCCAACGAACGTTCGAAACCTTGCGAGCGGCGGGAAAAAACGTCACCACGGACTCGGAGGAAAACAGGAATACGGTACCTACACGTAGGTATGATCCACATTCCCCAACTGGTCCTTCAACCATCTCCCGAAGCACCCATTTGACCGGCAGGCATGACAATGAAGAACGGATACAAGGGTTTCCATCCGGCGGCTTCCTGGTCTCCATCTCGCATATCGGCATCTTCCATCACCCCTCAAGACTTTTTCAATAAATATGTCTCCACAAGGACACCCTGCGTGATCTCCCCATTCGGGGAGGACCTTCGCGCAAAATGGTCCTCAGACTACCTTACTCAAGTCGCCGGGGCCGAGGAGGTGCAGGTGGAGCAGCGGGACGTCTCTGGGACCGGCGGTTTCGGTTCCGGAGGCGAGCGACTCAAAATGTCCTTTGCCGACTTCCTCGCGAACGTTGGCGGAGGCAACCTGTACCTGACCACCCAGTACAAGGTTCCTGCCAAGAAAGGAAAAACGGACGAAGAAGAGGAGGAAGAGGAAGACGAGGAGGATGAGGATGAAGACAACAGCGAAGACGTGAAAGCCGCGTTAGCCGAGTTTTTACCCGCGCCGCTCGCTCCCCTGCTATCCGACATCGATCTGCGACCAGCACTGTTGGGACCGCTGATTCCCCAGACCATGAACCTGTGGCTTGGCTCAAGCCAAACGCCTACCTCTTCGACCCTGCATCACGACTTCCAAGACAACCTTTACACGCTATTGGAAGGTCGAAAGCAGTTCACTATCTTTTCCCCGAAGGATGCGGACAAGATGTATTTGCATGGGTCCGTCCTGCGCGTCGCTCCCAATGGATATGGTATCGTGAAACGTCACAACCTCGCATTGTGAATGACGACCAAAGTGCTTACGTCAAAGTACATAATTTCAGTTCACTACGAGAAGGGATTTCGAGATGACGGCGCAAACTGTCGGGATGTCCTCGAGTACAAGCTGCGACTCGCTGAACACGACATGTGGCAGGTGGAGGAGGCAGATGGCAGCGTGGCAGAGATCTGCGCCGCCAAGGAGAGACTCGAGGACGTCCTCACTGCGCTTTCCAACCCCATCGACGGGGAGTATCTGGACGATCCACCCGTCGGCTATTCCACCAGGGAGCTCCCTGACACAGTCTCTCATCCGGCAAAGAAAGCAAAGCTCGACGTTCCGGAAGAAGCCGATGGCAAGAAGCTACCACCGCCTTCTTTCTCCCGCATACCAACATCGGTCCTCACGGCGAACGAGCCGTCACCCGAATTTCCTTTGCTCGCGAAAGCAACCCGCTGCACATTTACCCTGAACGCCGGCGATGCTCTATACCTTCCCGCTGGCTGGTTCCATGAGGTCTCTTCGTCGAACGCGGAGGGCGACAAGCCTCATATGGCTCTGAACCATTGGCTTGCTCCTCCCACGAAGAAGAGTTTCAAGCAATGTTACAAGGACGACTACTGGAACAACGCTTGGTTGGGCATCAAATTGAGCCTTTTTCCCGAAGCTGATGAGTAAGTTGGGAACGATCTGGTATATTCCTCGCACTGCGTACTCCCGTAACCCTATCGTAACCCTACCGTAACCCAACCAACCATTCAACCTTCAACGGCGGTGCGTCAAGACGCGTTTCGCATTCCCAATGCATCGTGACCACAGCCTTCGTTTTAAATACAGTTCTTCTTCATAAAATCTTTGTGCGGGCGATCGAAGCATAAAATATGGAGTCTCCTGTAAGTTTGAGCGTGGAGGAATGTTCTCCATGGACGAAGCTCGGACAAGTTAACTTATTAAACTTGGGGCATCCTCTGTCCACAGCAAGCGGGGCGCCTGGAGGCCCACTCATACCCCATGCTGCCAGCCGATCCATCTGAGCCAGTCTCGGAGTCTCCGTCAAAGTCTGGTCTTCAGGTGCGAGATAGATGAATCACAAAGAACGAAAACCTAGCTCTCAAGTTTGTCACCTCAAGTCTTTCTTGATGAGTTTCTCCATAATCCTGTTATCTGAGATTGGGGACAAGACGTTCTTCATCGCCGCAATATTAGCAATGAAGAACCCACGTCTCCTGGTCTTCTCATCCGCCATATCCGCCCTCGCCGTCATGACGGTTCTGTCAGCGTCCCTGGGAACCCTTGCTCCTCTTTTCATCTCCAAAAAGTACACGCAGCTGAGCGCGGCCGTCCTCTTCCTCGTATTCGGCGTGAGAATGCTCAACGACGTGAGGACGATGACGGGGACAGAGTGTCAGGAGGAGTTGAAGGAGGTTGCTGCTGAGTTGGACGAAAAGGAAGATGTGGAGATGGCGGAAGCCTTGGAAGGAGGTGGACTGAAGCCAGAGGATGGTCAACAACATGGGCAGTGGGGAAGGGGCGTCAAGAATCTCTTTTCACGGATCACGAGTCCAATATGGGTGGAGGGGTTCGTGTTGACGTTTTTGGCGGAATGGGGGGATCGCAGTCAGATCGCCACGGTGGCGCTGGCGGGAGCGGAAGACTTTTGGTGGGTCTCGGTGGGAAGTCTCGCTGGACATTCGATATGTACCGCTGTGGCCGTCATTGGTGGGCGTCTTTTGGCCAGTCGCATCAGCGTGAGGACAAGTAAGTGCCTGTCAGGAACCGGGCCCACCAACAGAACTTTGCCTCAGCTTCTAACCTTCTTTTCTTGCTCTTCCGAAGTAACTCTTGCTGGAGCCATTTTATTCATCATATTCGGGGTGGTCGCGCTCAAGGAGGCCATGGGCTTACACTCTGTGTCTGATCCCGGGCCGTCGACAATGAAACGCTGACTTTGCCGTTACTCTTCTGCTACTCCTCGTTACTACTTCTGTACATTTCTATTTCTCTTCAATCCTTTTTGGGACCGTTAATCAACACTTTCTTAATCTTCGGTTACCTGCGCTCAAGTCAGCCATGCTAGACAACGAAAGAGGGCCATGGCATTCGAAGACAGCATGGTCACGACAGTAGTGTCGTCCTATATAATGTTCTCCGCCTTCAGAACCTCAGAGGAATGATAAAATTCGCCATAGTTTGTCGTTTCAAGAAGCTCCAAAAATTACATTATGTACATCCGCGTGTGTGCCAAGAAATTACCATCCGGAACCAAGCGACATTACGAGCGCGCATCCCCGTTTGATCCAGTGTGCTTGCGGAAGTTCCGATGGTAGTTCTATCGTCAGCACGTAGTTGGTAGAATGACCGGTGGTGGAAAGGGTTCCTAAACAAGCATTTGTTAGTTTCTTTGTAATCCGAAATGACATATACAACAAGGCCTTACCTGCTCGAGTAAGCGTTTTATAGACTGGGCACTCGTAGATCCCAGATTCTGGTTTCTTTCTATTTGGTTCTGGAAGTGTCGGAGCATTAGCTCTTATACAACGCATCAGCGAACTTTCCTTCAATAAACTTACTTGGAAGTACCCAGATAACGGCCATTTCCGTGTATAGTTCTTTGGGTCGACTCTCAACCATCGACCTTCTTGTCGGGTCCCATCGAGCGCCCTCGAGGTATAATCCCCGGATGTAGCAACCATCCGCTGGCTTTTGAAGCATGTCTTCCCATCTCGTCTCCAGGATCTTGAAGTCCAGGCCCAAAGTGTCGATGCTGACAGTGTACTTCCTCGCGTAGTTCTGAAGCGTTCCAGTGAGAAAAGCCTGCGGGAAGAAGAAACCACTGATCCAGAAGATGCTTGGAATCCCAACATCGATCCATTTCTGAATAAAGTCGCAGCGAGTGACCAAGTCGACCACCCAGGACGAGAGCGACTTTAGTGAGGGGTATGCTTTCGCGGCCCACACCAGAGGGACTTGGTTGATGAAGATGTTGTTACAAGTGGTTTCGAGAGCGTCGGACATGACTACCAATCCCTTCAGAGCTTTCAGGAGCTCGATCAGGGTGGAGTGGATGGTGCTCAAGAGACGGTTGTAACGAATGACTTCCTGAATCAGAACCGTAGACATCCTGTGTAAATGGCGACCGGCGTCAGCAAAGGAGCTGGGATATGGGCGTCTGCCTCTATCCTCTATCGAGTATGCTACTTACGATTCCCTGTAGTCGATGGGGTACTTTTTCATGACCATGTCAATCGGGAATGGTTTCGGGACGCGAGCCTGTATGGACAGTGCAGTGTCCGCCAGCTGCTCTTCCCTAGACTTCGAACCGGCGCTCTTCGAGCTCTTTGGCATCAGCGCAAGCAAGGAATCGAACAGCGTGAACGTCTCCTTCTGGGCGAAAGTGATGTTGGCGTTCTCGTGCATCGAGAAGATCTCGGTGGTTTCCTCGATCGGTAGCCCTCGGATGTAATTCCGATAGGCGTTGTAGTTATCGGCTGGTATCGAAACGTACGTGTCGCTGGAGGAGAATTTGTAGCCATCGTCGAGGACGTTTGGGTTGCAGTAGTCTTCCAAGATGCTCATGATCAAACGTCGATCCCAATCATCGGTCACACGACCACCGTAGTTGATCTCTCCGACGGTGTATTTGAGCACCTTGAATGGAACGTCGTTGTATTCTTCCAAGAACATGTTCAACTGCCTGATGCAGATTCTCATGTCGCCACTGAATGGAATCAAGGAAGTTAGTCAAAGCTTTGCGATGAGACAGCCAACACGTCACTTACTCGGTGAACTCGTAAGGAATGTTGAAGCCAAGCGAGCCAAACTTCCGACGTTCTTGTACCACCGCATGGAAGAAGGATATCGAGAACAGAAGTTTCTTCCAGTCGCGCGTCTTAGCGCACGAGTTCAGATAGTCCTCGTTGAAAGTAGCATATGTGCGCATCAGATTCGCTTTGATGCCGTTCGGCGGTTCCAAAGTGGTCTTGACACCATTTTGCAGGATACTGACGGGGAATTTGGGCGTGGGCATAGACGTCAACCAGATCCGACAATCCCTGTGCACCTTGTCTGGGGTCATGCCGTCGATGATGCGATCAAGAGAAGGCATCCATGAGGGCGCCAAGTGACAGTTTTGAAGAAGGATCCAAAGACCACGTTCCATTCCTTCCTTGATGAGCGCTTCGGCGCGAGGACCTTGACCTTGACCCAAAGAGACCGAATTCAGCTTTTTACTGAAACGCATCTCTTCGGCGAATTTGAAGAGCGAACTGGCGGGGTCAGCTCCGGGGGACAGAACAAAGATGAGCGGGGAAATGGGTGTCGATTCTTTGTACAGCGCCGAGAGGTCTGACGTCTGCGGCTCGATGAAGCGCTCCCCAAGTTGTGAGCAGACGAAATCCTGGACTCCGGAAGTGATCCGATCGGGACGTATGCAACGAAGTACAAGGAGCTTTTGGAACGAGCTAAGTGCGTTCTCCCATCGTCCAGGGAGAGGTTCCTTGTGAGGGTGTGGACTGTCGAATATGACTTTGAGGTCATTGACGTTCTCAGCCGCATCCTGCTCAAAGCTGCTAAAATTTGGTAATGTAGCCAGTGCCAAAATCTGTGCCCAGCTGTTGGTGGACAGCCAGTCGGGCGCAGGGTTCTGAGCTCGCTTGTCGCTCCCGGTCCCGCCAGTGAGGAGGAACTTCCACTCATCTGCGTCGATCTTATCATCGTTCATCAGGATACGCATGATTAGCAGGAAAGAGAACAGAAGCTTATGACGCTCGAAAAGTGATCGACAGACATTCGTGAACAGCGAGTACGTGAAATACTCGTTGATGTTGATAATTCGAGCGTCGATGTCATCGGACTTCTCCGAATGAGTGATGGCAGAGACGAAGAGATTCATAAACCAGTTGAGCGAGTACTGGTACATCGGGTCCGTATTTGCAAGCTCGGTGATGCAGAAGAACAAGATTCGAGTGCGCACCGCTACTGGCACGTACTTGTTTCTTGTAGTGTCAATTTCCTTTTCAGTTTGCTCCGCTGCTGCAACCTTGCGCTGAATCTCTTCTGAAGTTTCTTTCGACGCCCCAAGTGTGTCAATCAGCCGCTCATCGTCTACTGGACTGCCTTGTACTGAAGAGAGCAGGTACAAGATCTTGTCCTCGATGTCCTTCAGCTCCCGCTTCATCTGCGCATTGTTCATCGTCAGCTGGTTTTTGGCTTCCTCAAGATCGGGTCGCTCGTTTGCAACGACAATTGCAAGTAATTGATCTTCCAATCCACTGGCTGCCAGAGTAAAGTTGAGAAGGGTGACGGTCGCACTGATCTCCGGCGAGTAGTGTGGGTTCGGTAGGTTGGTCGTGATGTAGAAGCGGAAGTCGTCATGATAAGGCAGAATACTGTCTCCGATTTTAATCACGGTGCTGCCTCCTTGTTTAAAAGTTTGCTTCAGCAAGATGGGTTCCAGAGCAGGATCCAATTTCTCTTGCACGTTCTCTAAAAGGACGGGTTTTCCGAACCGGATGGCATTCTCAAGAGTCCGCAAAAAGTCTTTGTCGGTGAGCTTTACAATATCCAGCGTATTGTCCTTCTCCATGTTTCGGATCCACTTGTTAGCCTGCCCCTGGGGGTCAATCAAAAGTGGCCATCTCCGGGAGTTTTGGACAATGATGGCGTTGTCTCGACTGAGCGAGTCCTTCGGCAGACCACTTAGTTCCCACTCGCGAAGCTTGACATGGTCTCCAAGAGAATCGTAAAGCGAGATGCTCTCAGAGTGCGGGATTTTGAATCGGAGCAAGGCACCGGTCCATTCTGTAATGAACCAGGAGCGGTACTCGGCTGTAAATGGTCCGAGATAAGCGATGGCTCCAGAAGCCAGCAAGATGTCCCCAATGACATTGGTGATTTTGGTGTCGAGCTGCTCGACGGTGAGCGCCCATCGCTGCTTTTCGCCGCCCAGACCTGAGATGAGTTTTCCGGCACGAGAGAGCTTGATGTTACACTCTTCCACTTTCCGCGATAGCTCTTCCTTTTTGGCTACCGACTCGCTGAAGCGCTTCTCCATCTCCTTGATGTTGATCTCGGACTCCCGCATTTTCTTCTTGAGTTCAGCGAGAGCCTTCAATGTCGCATCAAGCGAGTCTTGCGCTTCCTTCAGGCGGGCTCGCTTTGGCTCAACAGACCTCGATACGTAGTAGTATTTCTCCATAGCTCGCACCCACCCGCACATGGATGTTGCGGCTTTGGACACACGAGAAATGACGCTGACCTGTGATAGCAGATACAATTAGCTTAAAATTTACGGTTCGATACAAATTTCTCTCAAAACGTACCTGGAAATCGGGCGAGTCGATGTACGGCTTGATTTTGGTAATGGTCGCCTCGGAGATATTGTCCTTGTCGAAGTTGATGAGCCCATCCAGGAACTTCTGGGGTTCAGCAAGTAACTGCTTTCCTGGTTCCCAGTAGTCGTCAACCTTTTTTCCGGGCTTGTCGCCATCCACCTTTTTGGGCTTGATTGCTTTCATGATGCATACTGCTTCGATCACAAGCTTAACACCTTCCGGGGGACGCTGCATAGATCGCACTTCGATCACGTCGTTCTTGGACAGCGAGTTTAGAGACTCTAGTGCAGCGTCCAGCGCTGGCAGAGCTTCGTCAAGGTCCCGCTTTGCGTCATCCGCGATCGCCTTAGTTTCCTCGGCCTTCTTGTTCGAGGCAGCTTCTTCTACCGCGACGTTCGCTCTGATCTCCTCGGCGTGGACCTTGTCTACTGCGATTTTCTTCATCGTGTATTCCGTTTCCTGACTAGTTTGCAAAAGCATTGGCTGCATTGCCTCAAGCTCCTCTTGTAAGATCTCAACTTCCTTCGTGGCGTTCAGAAGTTTCTCGAGACCTGTAGCTGTGCGTTTTCGTAAAGCAAGCAGCTCGTTCCGCTTCTTGTCCAGCAAGCCGCGGTACAATCCAAGCAATTCGAGATACGATTTTGGAGTGACGTAGTTGTTTCTGTTGAGCTCGGCCTTATAGTGGATACATCGTTCCCGCACAGATTCGTGCATGACGACGCAAAGGTTCACGATTCCGTCGATGACCTGTTCCGAACCAAGGTCATTGATCTCGGAAACAGAGTTTGCGGCAACACTCCGCAGCGCTTCCTCCGGCCAAGTCGAGAACCAGTCGATTGTGCAGCAGTTGACTAAGCTGGGAAACATGCGGAGCCGAGTTCGGAAAGCATCTCCAATAGGACTCATACAAATGATGAGGTGAAGGTTGGACTTTACTCTAGTTATGTAAAGAGCAAAGAGGTTCTCTCTGGTCGAGGAGATAGCCATGTCGTTGGCTATTGGACGCATAGTGTTCAGGATGCGATCAGTTTCCTCATCCGTGTAAATATTGGGCACATCTCCCCCGTTCAGGAGGTTGTTCACGTCTTCTAAACAAGACTCAGAAATAATCTGAGTATCTGTGTACAGGAAGACCGTAGGTCTGGCATCTAACCCAGATGCAAACAGAATCTTTTTTAAATCTTCCTTCCACTCCGTTTGACCGTAGCTCTTCGTGATCTCAATTTGGAAGATATCGTACTCTTCCATGAAGGTCGCGAGTCTACTAAGGCTCTGTCGCCCACTGCCGCCGACTCCAAGAAGTAAAGCATGGCCTCCAGGTTGTCGGATGATACGGCATATTCGGCTTACGTGTGCAATGGCATCGAGGAACATTACGAGACGCATTGGGTTTGTTGTCGTACTGTTGTAATCGTCAAGGTACTCTTCGGACAGCTTGACCAGTCGTTTCATGTCCTTGATTTCCGTGTAAACCTTCGGATCGGCTCCTGGGACCATGTAGTCGCCGTAGAGAAGAGGCTCCGCTACAACAACGTCTGAGTAATTCATGCCAATGTCCTTCGACATCTGGGTCTTCATAAGCTCGGAGAACCACGTCTTATCCGTCGTGTCGACAAGTCGATCCTGGAACACTCGCATACACTCGTGGGCCCACAACCGCACAATGTCGGCGGACGTGTTCACAGACTTTACATCTGCACTCAGCACTCCCAAAACGACCTTTGCGAGATCTCGAAGGTTGAAAGTGTAATGAGACTTCGCTGGAGTGGGCAAGAGTTCCGTTCGGATGGTATTGTAGATGTTGATGGAGGCTTCCACGATGGGGTCAGTCTGCTTCTGAATGTCCGGTTGAAATTTGGACAGGAACGCTCCCAAGATGGTGCTGAAAATCCTCTGAAGGGATGGGTTGTCCATCTCAACAAAGCTGAAAAGGTTGAAATGCCTGGTAAACCGCTGAGTCACCGGGTTTCTTCCGCCGCCGGGTGGTCCCATAGCGCAGACGAAAGTGACATCCACAATCTCCATGAACTTTCCGACGTTCTTCCGATCGTACCAACCTCCGCAGTCCATCCACTGACGGAGCAACTCTACAGCAGGTTGAGCGCCGCATATGTCAAGAGCGGGCATGTTCAGGTCATCGACGAAAACGACGAATTTCTTTCCGACCGGTGGACCGAAAACTCCTTTACGGCGCTTCTCCATCTTGCTGTCAATGAGGTCCTGTGTTTGGTTTGCACCGGTTCGTGCCGAGAAGTTGAAAATTAGAGGCATCACCGATGAATCCATTCCTCTCATTAGCTTGTCCTGAATGGTAACAGTCTTTCCTGTTCCAGTGGGTCCAGTACTTAGGACATGGCAGCCATGCGGCAAAAGCAGTTGCAAAAGATACGAGTTTCGCACAGTGTCCATCGTAGGGACAATTGTCTCGCTTGGGTTTGTTTTGGGGTTGATCTGGAACTCTGGCGCAAAAGTCATCCACCCAAGCCAGCCCCCGCGGTCCAGATCGAAGACATAGTCGTACACAAGTCCGTTTTCCGGGAGCGGAAGTGCAAGCTGCCGTTCCTGCAGGCGAGCCCGCGTCCATGTATCGAACTTTTGGCGACCATCCCTATCGGTTGTCGCGCCCACTGACCAGATAAAAGCGAACAGGAAGAAAGGCTCGATACTTTGCGCAAACTTTTCAGCCGTCTCTGTAGTCTAGGAGGAGAAAGTTCAGACTCTGCACCAGCCCTATGGTCTGCCAAAGCAGCTTACCTGGGGAGTGGCATTTGCAGCCACCTCCGCATCCACTTGCCAGAACGGAGCCATAATGCAGTGCAGTATCTTCATCAAGTTCATTGCCAGATGCCCGCTTGTGGATGGGACGCCTTCTTTCAAGTTCTTGCGCATGAACGTGAGACCTTCGTCCAACCAAAAGTCAAATAGTGGCTGAATCGATGTTCTGAAGACGTTTGTCAAGCTTGGCGGGAGAGTCTGCTCCTCCTTCAAAAGCCAGCTTTTGACGAGAGGTGTGATGCCCAGAGCTTCCGGTTCCATGTAGATCATCCCGCATCGCGAAACCGTGGCAGGAGACGCGTAGGCCAGATCCTGAACCTCGAACATCATAGTTTGCGTCGACGACATCTTGATAATCTCTCCGCTGGTTAGACAGAGCTTCTTGTTGTCATCCAGAAGGGTGTTCATGGTCTCGACCCACACTGCATCGACAGGACCATCAAAGATGTACCACTTCTTGTCGGGAGTGGTATCTTCGCAGCCTTCGCGCATCAGCGCGGATAAGATGCCATCTGACCATTCATGAGTCTGTTGGTCGAACTCGCCGTAAAGCTGGCCCATGGTGATGGATTTGGGATTTAGCACGTGGACGCGCACCTTTTGGAAGACGGTGTTGTTGGGTGCCGTTATGCCTTGAAGCACACTCAAGCTTCGAGCCAGAACCCTCGAGCAGCAAGTCTTGCCTCCGCCTGGGGGTCCAACCAGCATCAGACCGTGTCGAACAATGGTGGTCTCGTAAAGCTGGATACACTTGTTGATGAATGTTTCCTCCGGCTGCAAACCCATCTTCTTACAAGTTGTCTGCAGGGACTCCAAAAGGTCTCCATAATCAATTTTCGGCAGTTCTGCTCCAGGGAACAGATCGCTGATGATGCCGTTGAAGAGAGGCACATCATCCGCCAAGAACTTTGGCAAGTTACAGTCCACCAGAGCCCGGAGCATAATAATGTCTTCCGGTCCGTTTGGATCGGTGCGCTTAAGGTTGCCGGCTGCCGATATGACCGACTTGACAGCTCTCATTCCGAAGTCGTAGTGATCCTGCGACGACAATTGCTCGGAACTGAGCTTGAAAGTTGCCACCATCTTCTCTGCTAAGACTTGAGCATTACTGAATCCAAAGGAGAACAGCGAGATCTCTCCAATCATCGCATAATTGGGAATCATCATCGCGACCGGTCGGAACAAGGCCTTCAAGTTGTCTGGAAGCTCGGTACGACCAGCATAACCGGGGTTCATGGTAATGAAGATGGCGTTTGTAGGATCCAGAGGTAGGTCAACGCCTTCGAAAAGGAAGCGCTTCGCTCCAAGTGCTGCTGCTTTCTGTATTGTCAGGATTTGCTGTGCGACGACACTGAGCACTTCGATATCGATACGGTTGAACTCGTCGAAACAGGCCCAAGCTCCACTGGCTGCGAGACCCTTGAAGAACTTGGCCATGGCCAGATAGTCGAGCTGGTCAGAGCAGTTGAACACAACACATTGCTTGGCCAACGCCTTCGCAAGATCCTTGACAGTCTCAGTCTTCCCTGTCCCGGCGGGGCCTGCCGGCGCACCTCCCATACCCAGGTGCATGGCTCCAGAAAGCGTGAGGTAACACCTATCCGTAAGAGGAGTGATCACAAGGCGACCGGTATTTCCGAGGTATTCGTAACCGTATCTGGGAGAACGCCAGAATGTAAGTAGTAGCCCATCACGCCATATTAACCTGCTAGTCTTACTTGAAGTTGGCGTTAACGATCTTTACTCTGAGATCGTCCTCCTCCCAATAATATCTCAGTTGGCTGAT
Organism: Thoreauomyces humboldtii; assembly: GCA_027596035.1. Taxonomy (NCBI): domain Eukaryota; kingdom Fungi; phylum Chytridiomycota; class Chytridiomycetes; order Spizellomycetales; family Powellomycetaceae; genus Thoreauomyces; species Thoreauomyces humboldtii. The sequence goes on along the minus strand of JADGJA010000006.1, from coordinate 30,175 downwards.
CCAGTCGAAGTCGTTCTCGCTTGTAACTCCGGCTTCCACCAGCTTCCGGACAACATCTCGACTGTGAACGTCAATGACGATGAGATCTCCGAGAACGAGACGGTTGAGGAAGGGCAAGTCGCCTCGGACGAGTCCAACCAATCCGTCTAGCTGAGAGAGCAATCGGGCGTGCAGAGCTTTGACACCCGCTGGGCCGTTCTTGAGCGCCTCTGTAACTTCCTTGGTCCAGTAGGTCTGAGAGCAAGCGATAACAGCCTGACCGGGCCAATCGAGGACCCACGACGTTCGGGGTTTGAGATGGTAGGTGGAAAGACCGTCAATGATGACTTTCTTCACACTCTTGCGCATCTGGTCCTCGACGTGAAGAAGCCACTGCTCCACCGGCCCGCGGGGGTAGAAAGGTTCGGCCACTTGGATCTTTTCACCTTCCGCGGAATACATGGCCGTGATGAGGTTGTCGGATTGGAACTCGAGGCTGGCGACGTTCTCGAAACACTTTCGCAGATGAGGCTGGACGGCGGTTGGGTCCTTAGTTTGCGAGAGGATCTGAAGCAACTCATCGTCGCTGAGGAAAAAAAATCGGGGAAAGGAGATCCGCTTACTTTCGAGATAGGCAGACAGTCCTTTGGAGACCAGCTCGAGAAGCTTGTTGCACTCTCGGAAGGAATCGAGAAGTTTGAAGTCACTACAGAATTCAATAACTCCCGGTTTCTGTTTGGCTTGCGAAAGAATCCGACGCCACGTTCGATCCATAGTGGTAAAACGTTTGCTTTCTGCGGGGAGCTGGGTGACAATGTCGTCACTGCTAAAGATGGGCTCGAGGTAAAGCCAGGACCGCTGGCAAGCCATCCAGGCCTCGACGACTTCTTGAACGGTCCGGAGCTTGCCTTCCCACAAAGCAATACGTTCCGCGAATGGCTTCTTGTAAGGACTGAAGCTCATACTTTGCGTCATAACAATGTGATCGTCCAAAAGACGGATGACTTCGTCTGAGATTTTCATGATTGCGGTGCCGCTATCCTTATACGGGATGATGTCAAGCATGATGGACTTCCACTCAGCATCCATCTTGTCAAGCGCCGCCTCGATAGAGTATTCTTTGCCAGCCGTGTCGCAAACTTTGGAGATGCTCTCAATGCGCTCAAGCAAGTTCATCTTCAAGATGTCAGTGAGCGTCAGCGCAGCGTCTGGACGGATTTTGATAGCCAGCTCCTCGCTGAGTCGCTCCCAATGTCTGTCGCGCATTCCTGGGTTACGAAGAGCTTGGATGAGAGGAAGATTAGGCTTGAATTCATCCATTTCGTCCTTGATTTGCATGGCAACAGCCAGACATCCCGGCTGGCTCTTGAACGTTTTGACGCTTTTGAACATAGTACGCCAGGCGTTCATCAGGTTCTTCTCAACATCCTCTGCGTTGAGTTCCAAGAAGCTGCCGCTTAGCCATTGGTTGCGCCACTTGCTCCAGTCGGCTGCGGTCAGCCAGAGATTCTTGTAAGGCTCAAAGTCCTTTGACAGCTGCCCAACCTCGTCGTAGTGAGTAACCTCAAGGTTGAAAAGTCGTTCCCGGCTGTTAAAGAGTGCGACAAGGTTCTGGCACTCCTTGAGCTCCTGCGACGTTTTATGCACCTCTGCGGCGATGTCGACCACACGGTTGATGTCCGAGTGCTTGCTGAAGTCAACGATGATGGTACCGAGAGTGTGTACCCGCTCCTTGAAGATCTCCTGATCAGCTGCGAGGTTACGTAGGAAGCTTTGCTCATCATTCTCGAGAGCCGTCTCGGTTTGCTTGACCAAGTCGTCGATCCTCATCGGCCAGATGTACGCCTGCCAGCGAGCTTTAAAGTCTTCGTTTGACAGCTCGTAGCGGTGCTTTTCAAGAACGTCATAGTACTGCAGCATCTCGGCGATCCGAGAATGTTGAGTGCGAACAGTCTCTGGAATGGATCGGAGAAACTCACGGAGCTCGGTGAGCTCCTCGATCTTAACGGGTCGCTCCTTCAGCCGACTCTGGATTGTGCTAAAAGTTTGCGCGATGCTCTGGGCCAGTCGCGAGGCCCGCCTCGTGAGGATGTCCAGAATGACTTTGCTCAGGTCCTTCTTCATGGCCGCTCGGATGCTCTCGCAGTTGACCCAGAATAGGCCAAGGGAAATGTGGTTAGGAACCTCCTTGTCCAAAATCTCCCACTCTTGCGCATGTTTTGCAATATCTTTTTCCATTTCCTCAATGGTGTGTTCTTCCGCTTCGTAGTCCTGCGCATACTGTGCGATGTCGAGTGTCAAAAGCTTGAGATGGCGCGTATACTGAGCGCTATACGCTTCAAGCGGGGCCAGCCCGTTTCGCAAGCCCTGCAGAAGTCGTTGACGCAAACGGCTGATGGCAGGATCACGAGCGTGCGGAATCTGCAGCGTGGGACGCGCAGCCCAAAACATCTGGTCGAGGACAAGTGGTTCGAGCTCTGGCAGCCCCTCCACAGTCGTTAGCGCCTTGTCGAAAATAGACAGTAGCACGCTTTCGAAGTGGGCAAAGTCCAGACTGTAGTGCAGGGTTCCGTTACGGAACAGAAGATCGACGGCAAACAGCGGTCGACGAGGTCCAGCCTCCACTCCGGCCTGCCTGCTGCCCCTGCCTTCTGCAATTCTGATGTCATTCGTTCCAGCAATCGTGACTTTCTGGTTCCCAACAGAGCTGATGAGCTTAATGTAATCGCTGAGCGAGTTAATTACGAGTGACCGAAGTGAGTCCTGCATGATAAACTTGACGGTAATCATAAGCCGTCGAAGTTTGCTGATGTTGTACACCTCAAGGTTGGTTTCCTTCATGTTGTACCATCCCTTGCCAACGTCTTTGAAACCATTCTTCAAGGAAGTCTTGTTGGCTGCGATCCAACTGAAAGATGCCAGATATAGGTCAGTGAAAGGAGGAACGCTGACTTACACATGGGTATTACTTACTTGTCGCGCAAGGTGGTCTTCATCGTCAGCAAATTTTGAACCTGCGACTGCTCGAATTCGTCCAGGCGCATTGTTTTCGTGATGTTGGTAATGAACAAGCTAGCGCTGCACAGTTTGTCGCACTCGACACGGATTTTGGACAGCGTGCGGACGACCTCCAAGCTGCTCAAAAAGGTGGAAAAGCTGAACCCTCGCTGCTGTTTTGCATAATCGTAAGACGGGATATCTGAAGGATCATATCTGAAAAGTATATTAGTATAGGAATGGTCGCATGAAGATAAGATTGCGGCATACTCTGAAGGCTTGATGGGTACTTCGGGTTCAGGAAGCATAAGGGATGCATAAAGACCCTGTGCATTCGCTCCCGAGACCTATAAGTGTGGTGAGCTTCCCATCGTACGAACTCCCACCTTTTAGGGCGATTATTACCTGCTGATCGAAGAGTTGCTTGTTCATAGCACGAGAAAAGTCGCCTTTGATTTCGTTTAAAATGCTGTCGGCAGAGATCGCCTCCCCACCTCCCTTCTTGTCCGTCATCCTTTTGGACGCAGACATTGTAAGGACGCGAGTCAATTGCTGAGTGGAAATCTGGAGCGCCTGTTCGGTGGGCATGCAGTCGATGTAGAAGTTGTATTTCTGCAAAAGTGTATAATCATAAGTCGTCGGGCACAGAAAACACATGATACTAATGTAACCCACCAGCGCCCGAGCAGCACGTTCTCGTAATCGATATGCAGCTGCAACTCGTCGGGCAAACAGGAAGGGATCTTCCGCTAGGAAGAGGAGGTTGATCCTGCAGCGCTGAAAGTAAGCTTCAGGGTCGCACACAAGTGTTGAGTCGCGCGAGCCACCCACCGATGTACCCATGTATCCGCCTTTACGCTGGAGGCCGCTTTCTCAACGGCTTCATCATCTTCATCGTCACCCGACCCGTCCTTTTCTCCGAGGTCGTATGTGTTGGCGTATGACCATCCGCTGACGTTTCGCCATTTGATCTTCCACATACTGGTTTTTGAGTTGTAAGCTGTGACAAGGCAGTCTCGCCAATTGTCCCCATTGAACGCCAGCGCTGGTACGGGGATGGTAGCGAGCTGAACTGGATCCTCGACAGCATTACGGGACGAAGAAACGCGCGGCGTATTCTTCCTATGTCGCTGCTGCTTTCGGAGCTTAGTCAATACGGTGAACTCGTCGTTAGCACCATATGTTTCCATGTCTAGCCACTCGGAGCTGTCGCGAGGTTCGAACTCTGAATTGTCGAAATATTCGAGAGGCAAAAAGTCGCTGAGCGTTCCGGACGGTACTGCTTCTGCCTCGTCACTCGTGGTTCCAGGTACGGCTCCTAATGCGGCTCCAGATGCATCGACCGACGAGGAATTGACGGTATGCTCGCCGACGAGACCTCCCGGAGTGGAAGGAAGTTTGGCGGGCGCAAGCTCCTGCTTGACTTGGTCCACGGCTTTGTAGATGAGCTCTGCAATATCCTGTTTACAGAAAAGACGTTTTTTCCGCTCGATCTCGATCTTGCGAGGGGTTTGACCAGGATGAGAGTGGAAAGGTAGCATGACCTTTGGCTCAAGTGCTTTTGCATAGTCTGAAGGTCCGAAATCTTTCCTGATTTCGGCGGGCCCTGCAGTGCTCGGAGCCGATGCATCGGCTCCAAAGGTCACGGGCGGCGGGGCAGGCAGCCCGGTCGTTATTCCGGCAAAAGGCGTCAAGACAACATCTCCTGAAGGTGGTTCCGCCAAACTGGTCTTGTCAGAATTACGAAGTGGACGGCGATATGTCCTAGTGTTGGGTAACCCCCTGCGATCGATGCCGCTTTCCACAATGGGTGGAGGAGCCTGCTGTTCGGTGGTGTCTTCAAAGTTTTCTGGCTGGACAACAAACTCGCTGAGCATGCCAGAGTTAAGAGGCCCAGCAGGGGGTCTCCCCGTCTTCACAAGTGGCATGCCATTTTGGTGTGCTGATGATGGCTGTTCAAGTTGAGTTCCAGATTTAGTGTCAGCTGGAGGTGTCCAGCGCAAGGGTTGATGTAAGGTCTGCTTATCGCGCATCTGTAACGCCGGGGCGTGTGGCAAACCGTATGCTCGAAGTACTCAGAACGATCGCGGATGAGGGTTCTCGACTTTGGGAAGGTACGGTGTCGACCCACGCGTGCGGACGGACGGACGAGCGCCCTTACGTCAGCATACCAAATGACTCACAGCCGCTGGGACCCAGACAGAGAAGCGAGACCTCAAGGGAACATACTGGTGCATTTACACGGACTCATATACAAGACGCTGCTGTACCTGCTACCCTATCGTTTGACTTTGGTCGGTGTGCATTCAATTACCATCTGGACCGCTCATCCTCCCACTTCCTCTGTCGGATCTGTGACTGCTGGAGAGGCCAGCGTGCTCCTTCTCTCGGCGCTGGATTGCCAGGCGATGACCGAGGCGAGGGACGCAAAGATGAGAAACGGACTGAAAACTCTCTCCTGCTCTTCTGCGTCCTTGAGTCACCATCAAGTTCGAGCGGAGGAGAGTTCATATCTAATCCCGTGTTCGTCGTGGGACTGCGCGTGAATGGTTGTCGTGTCCTGGAACAGCTCAAAATCAGCTTAAAGTATGAGATATCACCACGCTCAGACGTAATTACCCTGTAGGGCCGACAAAGTTTGGGTGAGGAGTTCTGGCCCTGTTGTTGATGAAGGAGATTGTCATTCCGGCTCCTTTTCCAGATCGGTCCGGCATTTTGCTGCTTCTGAAGGGGGGATACTTCTGCCAAGGAGGTACGGAATGCAACAGTGAGAAAAAGGCAACTGATTCTGGGAACGGACCGAAGAAGGATTCTTTGCCTGGAAGGTTCGGCGAGCGGGCCTCCTGTCCAACTCCTCCCGGCAGTCAGGAAGTGCTCTTTTGAGAGAACGCCTGGCGGCGTCGTGAAGCTGTGGCCCGTTAGGACTCCTTGTTCGAGCGGGTGTAACTTCACGCTTGTGTTTGATGATATCGTCAAGCGACATGGTTATTTTGTCCTGGACGGTTGAAGCTTTGTCGATATCCATGGAGTCAGTCATGATTGCTGACCAAAAGGAGTAGGCGGATGAGATGAGGTAGTAGAGTAGGCGTGTGAAGTTGAGATGTTGGCTGGTAGCCTGTACAAATGCAATTCCCCTAGCAACAAAACCCATCGAGAGGAACCATGCAACTGCAAGAAGCGGAGATGCACCTGCTTGCTTGTTTGCGCTGCGAGACAAGAGGGACCACACGAGACCCCAAAGTCTGAAAATCGACAGGGCCGCAGCGGCGTCTGCACCAAACAGCGGACGCGGCGCCCTTGGTGCGTCTGGCAAGGAGTCTTTCCTGCAGTAAGAGAATGTTATGTGTTGCTCACCTACTGATCGAAATGCCCATGGGTCAAACCGAGTAGGAGGCCGTGTCGCAAACAACTTTTCCCGCCAGGACCAGACCAGCCTAGCACCTCCACCTGTCGCTCAAAACTTACTAGCGAGATATCATTAATCAGCCTCAGCACCTTGAGAACGGCATGAGAAATCAGTAACAAGTATCAACGCAGTAGGCTGAGGGTTGCTATTGCATGAGGGTCTGCGACTCTACGGCTTGCGGAGCTGACGGAATACAGGCAGCTACCGAAATTCCCCCGACAGCGTTAATTCTGTAAGCCCCGCTTCACCTACATTCCCCAAGAAGCGAAGCTAAAGCAATTGCAACGGTTGTTCACTTTGTCAAGCCTTTCGTATTGCATCCAGATCGTCGGGTTATCTGCCCTTCTGCCGTGATGGCCACCGAGATCCAGCATCCGACATCCCTCAACCTTGCCTCGTACAGCAAGAACCTCCCTGTCTTGCCATCGCTATATAACCGACCTGCCCTTCTTGACGACGAGGAGATCGACGGCCGTGGCACCCGTCATGCCCGATGCACTCAACCATCCGAAAATCCGACGGGACGTGGAGAAGCAGGAGCAACACCCATCGTGAGATGTTCCCGTGGACCTGGTCGCGATCCTCGTGGGTTCTACTCTACAGCCTACTCGACAACTCATAATTCGACATACTGGGGTGCTGGAGACGTCCGAAATGGAACAGGCAACCTGTTTGGGTACGGGCTTGGCTCGGCGGGAAAGAACAACAATCCTGTTGGGTTCTTTGGATACGGGGTGAACGGAGTGTTGCCGGACAAGACGCCAAGCATGATGAAGAAGGAGAGGACCGGGTTTGCGTACAATGTGAGTCCATTCGTGGAATATGACAAAAAGGTTGATGAAGGGCCGAGGTTCAGGTGAGAGAAAGTAAGAGTTGAACTACATGTTGACGAAGCGCTGAATATACATCCTGCGCAAAATATTGATAGCATCCAAGATGCGTTCGGCACATCGCATCAAAGGCAGTTTCAGCGCCCACCACAGCCTACACCCGCGTCATTCGGAGAAGGAGGCATCAACACCTTGGAGGAATCAGGGTTCACCCGTACCCGACCCGACCTGACAATTACCGCGGATCTCACCGTAAGCGGCAAAGAGCCTCGTGTGACTCGCGGCCAAAGCTTTTAACCTGATGCTGTGACGTAGAGCCCAGTGGAACTGGAAACAACAATGAAACACGGCTACGATGCGCGGCGACTCCAATACAAGGATCCTTACTTCAATCGTGATCTTGTTATGCCATCGGGAAGCGCCTATATTAGCGACCATGGGCAAATAGAGACGCTTGGGGGACCTGTGGATGAGCGCTTCTTGGTGAGCTTCCTCTGGGACAAAATATCTCTCTAACTGCTCGTCCCGACTCACAAAGGTGAATATCCCTCCAGCCTTACCCTGCCGAAGGTGTGCAACCTCGCTCCTGGCAGTCCTACAATACCACACGCATAGACCACGATGGATACACGCGATCAGTACACGGCAATATTCTCGCGTCGTCAGAATCAACAGAGCCTGAGCAGTCAAAGTACAGGTCCCGCGGGGCTCTTTCAGAGAGCCAACACCATGACCCTACAAAATGGATGCAGTCGGCGGATCCGGGAAGCCTGATCAGTACCTCCAGGTAAAAGAGCATAGAGTTTTGTACGCGCGGATGGTGACTCGTATTCAAGCATCCCCTTTCCAGATTAATCCACGGGCTTAAGCACCCATTGGACGACACCATTCGGGCATTGCGTGGCGCTCGCATTGGCGCCAAGGAGGCGCAAGGAAGTGTGCGAAATAATCCTACACATCTCTTCCGGGGACCATGTGGGACCGCACTGGGTGGACCGGCGATCCTGGATTCGGAACGGTATTCGACAGAGACTGGTGACAGGTCCGCATCTAACACCTTGTATGGGGTGTGGGTTCTCGAAGATGAAAGTCCTGACGAGTGTCACTTTGATTGTTTACATAGGTTTACGATTCTCAATCATCTCCGGTCGCCAATCGAGTTCTGCGATCAAAGTCCCCAGCAGACAGGGTTCACTCGGGGAAACAAGTATCAGTATGTCAACCCTGTGGAAAATCGGGTGTGTGCATCGCGAGCTTCCTATTCTTGTGCTGTTGCTCAAATACTGATTGCTGGTGCGCAGACTCCCTACTTGAATTCCACGCAACTGTGCGCTCTCAAGTTCTCCAGTCGTGGGACATGCGCGGCAAAGCCGACGCAACTATCGCAGGGACGTGGAGCGAGCAAGCCTGCGTGCGCTTGTGTTTGATACACGAGCGACCTGTAATCTGGTCAGCGAATACAATGCGGACGTCTAGCAATAGTGCAGGATCCCATGATGGTCCGCCGTCCCCTCCCCCAGGTGTGCAGTGAGCCGAGGTCCCAGAAACCTTGCTGTCGATCAAAATGCGTGTGTGACTCGAAAGCTTCGAACCTTTGAGGGGTCGCGGGCACTTTCCATGTCCATTTAGCAAAACTCACGAATTGACCAACCGACTGCAAACACAAAATGAACGTCTTCAGTCGCTTGGCTCTTGCTGCCCGACTTACGCAGCGTCGCGCAATGTCGGCCACACCGGCAAAGTCATCTTTGCCTCCTCACGAGCAGGTCATGCTCAAAGACGCTTACGAGGCGCGCACACATGCGGAAGGTTAGCACCCCGCCGAGTTCCAACGAGTTCTTGGATCTTGGAGCTGCTTAATGAACCCTCAATGCTTTTCAAACAGCTGCCGTGTCCTCCTGGAAGAAGATCAACCTTTTCCTTGTCGTCCCTGCTCTCGCTCTCGTCACTTGGTACAGCGGCCCGAAGGAACTCGCCCATATCGCTCACCTGAAGGAGCACCCTCAGGAGTTCCAACCTCTTCCTTATATGCGTAAGAGGAAAAACGTGAGTTTGGATGAGACTCGCCTGAAGGCTCCGGTGCAAATCAGCCGAGCTCCACTTGCTCACATGAAGAGGCGTTGATATCGTATCATGATTTCTCAGGAGTACCCATGGGGCGACTTGAACCTGTTCTACTTCGCGAACAGCAATCCAGTATGTTCTGCCTAGTACTTGCGTCAGTTGCATCGTGGATCCTTAAACTAAAAGCGTATTGCCAACAGGGGCCAGAGCCTGTGGAGGAGTAGTTTCTTTCTCACTATGTAATCAAATATTACCAACAAAAGACCCTCATCTCCTGGCCATGTCTCGGACGAGTACCTCATAGCCTCCTTATCATACGCTGCCTCGGAATACCGACTGTCCAACCGACGTTAGAAGGGAAGCAACACGTATCAGCGCTCTCGACCATGTTCGCTGATATGGACACGCAAATGCGAAGAATAGAGAAGCAAATGATGACGCTGATATGGATATGCATGCCAAGGAAAGCAATTCGTAGTATGCATGAGACTTTTGAATTGAGATTGAGGCTGTCAGACACGGGCACGCGGCAATCTATCGTGGAGTTATATGGCTCCAGGTATAGCGAAATGGCGGTTCACAACATTTAGGTTCAGAATCAGATACATAAAATTACACTGTAAAAGGGGCGACAATTGTCTATGCTCATGCCGCTGGATTGTTCCCGGACTCCCCCCTGGCGTTTTTCCACTGTGCGTCGCCAGACTCCCTGCCATGAAGATCCTCCGGCATGTTCACATCTCCGGCGACCTCGCTGAGCTCCTTTTCCTCAGCGGCATCCCGATCTCTCAAGTCCTTCAACATGCTTTCGGAAAGTCCTATACGCCGCTGATTCGTAAGATCCTTCAGGGTCTGGATGACAGGCCAACGCGAAGATTAGAAACTGCACTGTTCGCGCAATCCACCTTCCTCTCCCCTTTTCGCTTTCTCTCACCTCCCGCAGCCATCCCTCCCCGACGTCTTTCCTTCTTTCTATAACCTCCGGAAATTTCCTCGTATATCTTCGGATAACGTCTACGACCTCGTGGTCTCCAATAGCAAACACGTAGTTAAGCTTCTTGCCCCATCCGGCTTCGTACATCAAAGGATTATTGTAAGATCCCTCATTTTCGCAAGAGTCGCAGTTTATCCATCGAGACTTTTCGGGTGCGTAAATTTCTGTCCACACATGGTCGGTGAAATCCAGAACGTATCGCGTCTCGAAACCAAGAGACTTGCTGAAGAGACAGAAGACGTTGGCCCACTCTCCACATCGACCTCTTCGGGTCTCCATGAGTTTCCGCAGGTTGCTGGGAGGGCCAGCGATTGCGTCAGCACCATCTTCGGCTTCTCCCCCAAGATTTACCAACGTTACTTGTATCTTGGAAACCTCGTCTCCCTGTGGCACGTCCCACACTTGTAGAGCTCGACTCTTCCGCACTCCCACCTCGTCTCCTCCGTCGTAGGCTGAACCCCACCCACGGCGTGAGTGGCAGCGTTGCAGTGGTGACATGCAGGAGCGTTCACCCAAACGAAATACTCCGTCTTGAACCACCGCAGGAGCGCTTTCACGAGTTCATCGTGAAAAAAGGTCGACCCGGTCGGATCCTTTGTCACACGTTCATGCGCTTCGGCGTGGAGTCTGTCAACGGGTATCTGTTCCCTGGCAAGGTCTTGAAGTTCTGGATTTTCATACTTGGCGAACCCATCAATCGAGCCTTTCAGTCTTCCGTACGGGTTTCCCCAGGTCAGCTAGGAAGCATTTGCTCGAGAACGACAGACAAGCTTTACTTCGAGCGGAATGTGGCCTGAGCGCGAAGATTTTGTTGCGTTAGTCCGCTGCTGCGAACAGGTCTCTGGCTTCGCCAAATGAAGTAGCTGCAGATGTCGCGGACGTGTCAGAACACTTGGCTCCACGATCTGGCTTCGGCGGGAGAGTTCGCTTCCGTACTTGCGTGACACTTGATCTGCTAGCTGATGCGCCATTCCTCGATTCCCGTATTGTCTACCAACGGATCCAGGGATATCGATGGTCCACCAACGGCTTCACTTCGAGTCTTTAGCATCCAATCCCAAACCTTCCGGCATCAGCCTCTGTGATGGTGGCGCAGTAATTGAACGCGTGTCCGCACATGCACATGGCCCATCTGCATGCACCTAAGTCTCTTCGGATACGCTGGCCTAGGATTGCGCGTGGCCTAGGATGTTCCCTTCCACCCTTCGTCAGGAGGTCAACGGGAAAGAGTGGTGGTTACTTGAAGCACCATGAAAGCGCACCCGCAAACGACATCCTCACCATCTGGGCTCCCGCTGAGTTATTTCTGCGCGGGCTGCAAAACCCTCAGTTTGCCCAAAGTCCCATTTGCATTGGTTGACGGAATGTGATTCCCACACAACCTATGGATGCGTTCTTGCGCGGAAAGAGCGAGACGAGCATCTCGACGCTTCCGCACTCTTTGCATGTTATAGTTGCTTTCAAGACGCGTATCGACCGCGTATTGACCAAAATGGTCACCAGAGAAGACCGCGGATTGACAAAATGGCAACTTGCGCATGCAGACCAAGGCAGGGTAAAGTCGGAAAGGCGATGCAGAGAAGTGCACGCATGCAGGGTCGCAGCTTCCTTATGGAGTGCCTTCAACGGTATATGTTCCGGATATGCAGTGTTGCGGATCTTCGTTTGACAGATCACATTGTCGGCGCAGACAGCATTCCCGCAACCAGAATGCTCAAAGACGACAAAGCAGGGCAGGGTGCACGAATGCAGGGGCGCAAGCTACCTATGGGGTGCCGGTCATGGGGTCATGCAGCTGTTGCTGCTCTTCGGTTGGCAGATTGACAATGCGGGCATTCCCGCAACTAGAACGCTCAAAAGCGATAAAAAAGCATAGCATAGCATGAGGAGCAGGCTAGAGTATGATATACAGTGTAGTGTAGTATAGATGCTAGGACTTGTGCAAAAAAAGTCGAAATAAAAGAGAAAGGAAGTCGACCGTAATTGAACCGGAAAACTATGTTATGGCCAGAGTCCGCGTTACCCGAAGAACGGTTGGCTTCGGGATGGGGGACGTCTCCCTTGGACCGTGATTTTCTCTCCGAGGGAATATACGGTTTGTCCAGATATTTATAACCGTAAATCAGAGCGCCAGTTTTTTTCCTTCCTGAGCGCGTTCTGGTTTGTGTGGTTCGTCCAGCCCAACAACTCGTGATGAGTCACACGTTCCCCCCAACTGCTCTCTCTCTCTCTCTCTCTCTCTCTCTCTCTCTCTCTCTTCCCACGGCCAACAGGAAAGTACGTGAGTGCCAGTACTCCCCGTCCAAGCACACACACACACCCCTCGTATCGAGACCGCCTTTGCCCTTCCCTTCCTCTCCAAACAAAGAAACGCCATCCCGCCTTCGTGTAGGAACCAACTTTCTCTTCGCAGGGGGCTTTTGACACCTCCTTGCGCAATGGATCCTTGGAGTCTCCCTTCCCACACGACAAATGCTGCAGGACCCCCAACGGTTCGTATCCTGATGCGACTCGACACCTGATGCAAGTACCCACTTCCTTCCACGACCCGTCGCCCCGGAGATGGTTTCAGAAAAGGTCCTCGCTCTCTGCCCAAAACCACGTTCGACCCTGAAGTTCCCGGGAACGTTCCCACGCACACAGTGCAGCCTTGGAAAGCCCCATACGCCCTAAAATACGCAGCCGAATGTCCGGAAGAGCAATCGACGCCATAGCAATTCCTGCAAGGAGGTCCCATCGAACGGCCTGACCCGGAGTCACGAGACGCTCTCGGTTACGAAGAGTGCTTTGTTGGCCATGATGCTGTCCTTCTACGCAGTGATATGATCCATTCGACCATTCTCTTGGACTGAACGACCTCGGACCGATTCAGCAAGCGCAGAGAAGCTCAAATCCAGATACAGGTCGCGCCGGATGAGACAGCGGAGCATTTGGAGGCAACGAAATGAACCCAGCTAGGAACACCGATCGCGCACGATCGCAGAGTATGGAGGTACCAGGGCTTTTGAAAACTGACAAGGAACAGAACACGCGCGATACCGTCCCGCTAGGCGATGAGCTTGAGTGCATCGACGTGCTTGCAAGTCAGTTACTGAGGGATGGAGCTGTTGGCCTGGACGTTGCGAGAAGACGGTGCTCGCTGGTGGTCACTACGGGATTATCGGTCGAGGCGCAAGTAGGCACCGGAAGCGAGGGCGCGGGGGTAAGGCAGTTTTCTTCGATGCGAACGGGTCAGATGTCGGAGGGCTCCGGACTGGAAAGCATCTCGTTGGGCACTCGAACAAGAATGCGAGAAAGCAACGATGACGAGAGAGCAAAAGGAACAACCTTGGAGAGATGTTGAGAAAGATCCTATGCCACATCGTCACGGACACACTCCATGAGAACCTATTACGTTCCCTGCACCCTGTGACGATCTGACCTTCTCGTTCGCTCCGTAGGAACTGACTCACCCGATAGTAGCACATTCACCGGTCGGAAAACGTGAAGAGGACTTCCTCCGCGTCTCACTTTCGGAAGCTGCAGCTCCGTCGTCAGTACCGCTAGCAGGATGATCTACATCAGGACCGAGGGATATACCAGCTGGGGCGTTTATGTTTATCTCCACACCAGAGCTTTCTGCTCAGCTATCCGCAGCTCGTATGCGACCTTCCTTCTTCTATCTCAGTCTGTTCCCCTTTCCGCATGGAGATGATTTCCCTCGCCGTGGCTGGTTTTCATGTCGGCCACCGACCGCAGCCCGAGTTGGGTTGGCACTTGGCAGCATCTGGCGCAGCATGTAGGTTCGCCCATGCTGTCGAGCGGAGGAGCTGCCAAATCCGGTATGTGTTCGATCAACATCATCCGGACGACCCGCACTGAGCTTCACTTGAGCTTCTAACAGTCGTCAAGCCCGCTCGGATGTCAAGGAGGAAATTTTGAGCAAGAGACGTCCCTACTCCGAGTCTCGCGTAGATGACGGTGTCGAATGGGTGCCAGCGAGAGAGGTCAGAGGACAGAGTAGTCACCTAGCGCTTGGACGCAGCAATGGTGGTGGAGATGGGCTTCTAGACTCCATGTTTATGCACCGACTGACATAACGTTAAGCGTTGTTTGTCAAATACTGTTCGATGCTTATATACCTATCAGCGACAGTCAGTTATTGTCGTTCCTACCCATGTCCCCAATATTATATCAAAAACAAAATGTACATTACACTCTCCCGGTCCTCTATCATATCTCGACCGCCTTGACCACAGCCCGCCGGAAATATCGCATCTGCGCACCCTTCTCTCTAGGTCGAAATGGTGCGTGTCCTCCGTACGGTTTCGGGATGGGAAGCTCCGTAATGGCACCCGCCCGCGCGGCAGCCACTGCCGAAACCGACGGCGACGTGTCCGGAATGTAGGCGTTGGGTCGCGGGTGGGCGGTCGTGCGAAGCGTCGGGTAGATGTAGAAGGTGTCCTCCCTAGAAGAAAAAGAGACGGCAAAGTGAGTGACAGAAAACGGGAAGCATGTTGACCTGTCCAAAAGCCCATCACTGACGTATCGAGACACCCATTGGCCTGGGCACGCAACCTCCGCTCTGTGACAGCCTGCTGGAGAGTAGCCGTTGACTGATGCTTCTGCTCAATCCGAACTAGATCACGTTCGATGGCGGGCGTGGGCGCTGCGCCCGCAGCTAGCCGGGCTTTGGCCTCCTCAAGCTCCATTTCCTATAAAAAGCCCCTGGTGTTAGAAAGGCATTTGAGGTATTGTGCTAGGAAACGTAAACAGCGCTCACCTTGTTAATTTTATCTTGATACAGGGAAACAGCCATTGCTTGATGCATGGCAAGTTCGGAGACGCGGGCCATCATCGCCTTCGTAGTGTGCTTTATCCGTTTGGACAAGTCGTTGACCTTGCCTGCCACGGCATGGGACTCGCTGCGACCTTCCAATGTCTGTCGTTTCAGACGATCTGTTAGGGTGCTAACTTCGCTAAGGATCAAGTCCTTTTCAAGGATTCGTTCCTGAAGAAGAGCTCCTGAGTCAGTGCCGAGATCTTCCACGTAAGTCTTGACGGTCCGTTACCTCCCGCTCAGCAAGCTTCTCCTCCACTTCTCTGATTTTTTTGATAAGCTCTTTTTGCCCCGGATCGACACCTCCGAGGTCTCGCGTCCTGTCCTCTTCCCAAGGACTCTCCATCTTCGTGCTTAGCTCACGCACTCGACCCCTAGCCTCGCTGACTTTCCCTGCCATCTCCTCAACCTTGGCCCTAGCCTCCTCAACGTCCCGTCTCGGCAATCCTCTCTTTAACGTCTCGACTCCCCTTCTCAGATCACTCGCGATGATATCGAGTTTGCGTTCTGCGTCGCGGACTGTCGCTAGAGCAGTCTCGCCCCGCTGAGCCACTTCCGACGTCAAGTTGAGCTTTTCGTATAGGATGCAGAGCTCATCGTGACGGTCAAGAAGGTGAGTTCCTGTAGTGTTTCGCGTTTTCAGGAGGGTCTCATGCCGAGAGCGGAGGGAGATGAGGTCGCTTTCCGCTGCGGCAATCAATAACTGGAGTGTTTCAATGCGGGAGAGGTTCTGATCGATCTCGCCTATGGCAAAGAACAAAGAACACGTCAGGTTGATTGAAACAAGGGGTTATAGACGACTAGCCACGTCAAAGCGCACCTCTTCGTTCCCGGTATTGCAGCAAAAGCTTGTTTGCCTCATTCTTGGCGGAGTCACGTTGCGCGTATGCAGCTGTGTTTGTTTGCCGTCGCGTCTAAGGTCGTGGTCAGCCCTGCATCTTGTTTGCTCCACTTCATTGCTCATCCCTACCGTCAGCTCGCGATCCTTATGCATAATCTCGTGTCGGAGGATCTCAATCTCGTTCAGTAGGATTTTGATCTTTTCCTTCATCTCGGCCGCGCGCTGCGTGGTTGCCTGGATTTGGTTTAGCTTGAAACCAGCACATCAAGCAAATATTAGAGAACTTATTCACTCGATAAAGCGTTGCTTTCCACTTCATCACACCATAACATACATATTTGTTCCTTTCGTTCTTAACGACATCGTAGAGCGTCGCGAACTCCTTTAGCCTGACGACCGCCTCCTGACATCTCTTGCTGGCATCGACAAGAGCAGCTTCTTTAATCGTCACATCGTCCTTAATGGTCTTCAGCTTGTTTCTGATCCGTATAAGCTCCCTCGATTTAAGCTCCTTCTCCAACGTCACTTCATCCGCTGTTCGTCGCAGAGCATCCGCTCGAGAGACTTTTCCCTCAAGTTCCTCCTCCAACCGCCTATTGACGCCAAGCTCTCTCGCCAAACTCTCATTTTGCGCTCGCTCGCCTGACTCGGTTTTCAAGTACTCGTACAACGTCAGATCGATGTGCTTTCGAAGCCCTTGGACCTCTTTTCGATAGTGACGTTCGTCTCGCTTGGCAGTGTCCAGTGACCGTTTGTGTTCGATGAGCTGCTGGTGGAGAAGAGGTGTCGAGAGGCGAATGTTTTGAACTGTCGTATCGAGCCGACGGAGAGATTTGAGCAAAGCATCCTTTTCCCGGAGGGAACGAAGAAGAAGATCGTGTTCTCGCCGTATCTAAAAGACTCGAATCAGATATAGGCTCGATAATCGAACATGGGGACGCATTCTCATACCTCGAAGACACACTTCTTCAAGGACAATTCCAACCTAACGCGCTCTCCCTTGTGTACGGCAAGCTGCTCTTTTGCAATCTCGTGCTGCGTAAAGATCTCATCGCACTGTCGTTCCATTTCATGGATCTCACGACGTCGCTGCTCATATTCTGCTGACTGGTCGAGCTTGTGCTCTTCCTGATCTTTGCGCTTTTTAGCCAGCCGCTCGAGCTCCTTGTCGAGTTGTTGCGACAAGGTGCTTTGCTTGACATTTTCAACGACAAGTGAGTTGATTGCGTCACGAAGGATCTCAGCTTGCTTGCTAAATCAATAGTGACAATGTGAGAAAGTATGATTTCATCTGACCACGCTTCCCCAATAGCTCGACCTACACAATCTTCTGCGGCATCTCATTGGCCTGACTGAATGCCGCTGCATGTCTTTCCCTTTCCATCTCGAGCCGCTCGACCTCGTGCATCACCATCTCATACGTAGCATCTTTCTCTTCGTTATCCTTCTCAAGGTTTTCCACTTGATGTCTTCGCTGAACCACTTCCAGTTTAAGCTCTTTACTGGACGCCACGAGCTGGGGTTCTAGCATGTCGGCCTTGTGACGGCGAATTTCATCGATGTCTTCGGACAGCGTTTTTCGCTTCTCCTGTGACTCCTCGATGTCCTTCTCCAGTTTAGATTCTCGCTCCTGCGCGAGCTTCACTTCGTTTTCTGCCTGAGCAAGTCCGAAGGTTCAATCATAATCCAAGTTTTCGTCAAACCACTCCCGCGACCTTTGTCTGACCTTCAGCAGCTCGCGCTTCAACTCCCCGATCTCAGTGTTCTCGGTGAATTGCTTGCTGGCGGTACGGTCGATCTCGAGCCTGAGCTTCTGAAGATCCCCGTTGACATCTTTGCAGCGCTTCATGAGCTGCTTCTCGTACTCTGCGCACGACAACAGGAACTCATGTAGCGAGTGGGTTCGGTCCTTCAGATGACTGATCCTGCAAACAGCCCAACAACAGAACACCTGTCCATCATCAGACTCCACTCGATAGCAGCCTTGCAAATTGATCTGTCTGTCACTTTACAATCCTTCGTCGGCATCTCTGCCCCTCAGACCCTCCAGGAAGCGGTATCCAGGCGAGACCTCAAGATTGAACAATCCGCCGAGATAGAACTCCTCCCCTTCGTTGTCCTCCGGAGCGTCTCCCCCTCTGCGACCGCGGGCGGGAGACGCAGGTGGTTGACCGTGCTGAGAGCTTGGGGTCTCGGCTGTTCGAGGGATAGGTGTCGAGGTCGCATCCCGGCCTTGAGCTGTCGATGACGGTAGTGCTTGCTGGACAGGTGCAGGTGTTGAAGGAGGGACAGGTGATTCGGAGCGCACACCTGCATCTGGTGATGATTGCTGAATCAGAATGCATACTGATCGAAGGACGCCCAACAAAAGAAAACGCTGTCTAACCTGTGGGGATGTTCGATGCTGGGGGTTGCGATGGCAAGGGCTGAGGAGTGCCGTCGGCGTCAGGTTCCGGCGGTCGATCTTGTCCGTCGGCAGACATGCTTGCAGCAGCTTATCGACCACGAGCTGCACCAAGAGCGATCTCTTGGAACCAAAGCAGCAAACCAGTCGATTGAGAGTGTGTGTGAGGGAGGACAAGGGATTTGAGAGGAACTGTCGGAGCTTGCTCAGGTCTCGTAATCAGGAACTTTCCTCACAAAAACCTTCTTTTTCACGGGGACATTTGGCACAGGGCTTTACTTTGACGACGAAAAGCACGATAGCCTTCAGAGGGCTTGGGCAAACAGCAAACGTAGAGAAAGGTGGTCCAAGCATCAGTCAAGGCGCATTGTGATTGTATCTTCGTAGGAAGCGGTGCGACTACGGTAGAGGCGAATGTCGCCAAAACGGAGCCTTCGGTCCGTGCCTTGGGCAAACCAGGAAGAGTGGGACACCGTGTTTGCGGCACTATATGCGGATGATCCTTCCATGCGTATGCGCGGCGTAAATAGGGTAAGAGAAGGGCGTATGCTGGCTGTCTTCCAAGTTGCCCGGAGTGGACTTCTGATCGCTTGGGGTCCTGCTCTCTGCAGGTGAAGGGATGGACAAGCCGAGGGAAAGTCCCTCATGCGGTAGACTCGACTTCGAACCTCGTGCAAATATGGCTGCGGGATGGTTGTGGAGGACGATTCGGGTCGAACGGAACTGTCTCAGAGCAGGAGATACGACTCATGTATACCATGGCCTTCATTCGCTTCGTTAACGGCGTAGTCGATGCGAATCAAAAGGGCATGTACGCAACAAGCGTGGCCAATATAGCCGTCCAACTCGGTCTGCCTGGCTGGTTCGTGGATCTTCGACACGCGGGCACCCATGATCGACTCCCAGCACTGCCTTTACTGCGCACGGGATGCACGCAGGCGCTTCAGTGGCTACACGCAAACTACTGGACCCTCCAGAGAACCTACCTTGCAGATGCTGTCGCGGATGTCCACAGTCTGCTCACCCAGTACAAGACGGCCATGAAGGGAAGGTTGAAGGGGGTCACGCCGACTCGGCCCCAGCTGATTGATACAGAGCAGGCTCTGATCGAGATCGTGACTCTCCTTACCACCGACACATACCGCGAGATTCTTCTCCCCACTCTCCTTGAGATCGGCTTTCTCGTGCCGACCGCCACGAAGAAGAGACCTGCATTACCCGATATGATCTTGCCGGAAGCTCTCGAACGACTTTGGAGTCCGGCGCTTGCGCGCTTTGAGCTTGCATGGCCGGGATTCGCAGAAGATCTGTTCCTGCTTATGGTGGATGCGCTTACAACGGTATCAGGTGCGTCCACGTGTTCTTATGCTCTTGGAGATCGGTCTTTGATCGTTACCAATGTCAGACGAGAACGGTGTTGACGCAGAGGATGCCGTGGCCGTACCCTCAGAGTCGTATTTAATCACGCTTGGTAAGATCTTTGCTGTTTGCGCGGACACCTCACCTTCATCTGACTCAACACCTCACCCGCAGCCTCGTGGTCAAAGCACTGCCTCACAACGTACATCCTTGCAAAAGGGTCGGGGTGGGATTTGCCGCTGGAAGCCTGTCTCCGCAATCCTACCGCTCTGTAAGTTGGCATTCCCAGCCTGAAGCGCTGATACGTGTAACCCATGCTTCCCGTCGTAGAACTGTTCCTCTCATCCAACGGTTCGCAATATCCGTCCCATCCCTTGCCCCCCGACTCGATCCACTTCTCGCTTATATCACGCGTTCTCTGTCGGTTCCAGACCCACATGTACGAGTCTTTTTCAAATGCAGGTCTGGACTTCACACAGCTAAACACGCGGTTTTCCTTAAAAGCGATCGGACCATCCGCCATCAGCTCAGCCTCTGGCATCAAATGACGTTACAGAGACGGCAGTTCGAGATCTGGCTCGGAAAGCCGATACGGTGAAACGAGACTCTATACCGGAGGTATGCTCGTTTTCGCATCATTTGTGGTACGCATCTCATTTTCCACGGTCGACATCAGGTGAAACGACGCCTATCCACCGCCGGGATACCCGTCACTCAAGCCAGCAGTGGATGGTCTCTGTACCCTGTATCCGAGTGGCGGACGTGTCCCATCGGGTGTCTTCCCGGCGGGACCCTGCCCAACCTGGAACTCCCAGACTGGTTCGAGGACGCCGAGGAGCTCGTCCGGCGGGGAATCTTGGTTCTTCCTGCCATCGTCCCTGACTGCGCCGATGGAGCGGAGCCGACGGACGCACGCACAGAGACAGCAGGGCTCGAAAGGTGAGAGGGCCCCACGGTGGGGTTGTTCCTTTCCATCCGACCTTCCTGACAGCCTTACACCCACGTTCGCTCAGCACGCCAATGGACCTGTCGCCGGCAGAACCACCGGACGAGCAAGTTGAGAACGAGGGGGAGGCGCAAGAGATCAGACGGGATGCAGTAGCCCCTCTTGCGGCTCATGCTGCCAGCGTTCTGCTCTTGTAGTATAGTAGTTCCTCATTATTGTCCCCGCGTGTGTCGCATGCTTAGAACATATTTCTACCTGAATTGCACGATCACTTGTTCTTGGGTCTTGGGTCTTGGGCCGTCTTGGGGCCCCCATTCTCGCCGCCATTCTCGACAGGTAACCCTACGCGTCAAGGTCGCGGAACTCGTTGGCCAGTGGCAATATTCCCTCAAACGCGAGCGACGCCTAATCCCTAACCCCTCCTGACCGTCGGAAGCGTTTGTCGCCGGAGAAGGTGAGGACAGCGAAAAAAGAAGGGGAAGGAACCTTCAGGCTTCGGGTCGTTCCTGTATGGAGGAGGCCGAGCTGACGGGGGGGCCCATCCCGCAACTGGCGTACGCGGTAGTAACGCCAACGCTCTTGAGCGGGACGTCGTAGAGTGGGAGATCCGGGAGGAGCCCAATCAAGGGGTTCGTCGTTCAGGTTCTGTCTGTCCGGAACGAGGCGCGGGAAAAAAGACAAACAAGCTTTTCCCCCAGTTCCAAACCGCGGCGATAAAAACTCTGGCAAGGCCCTGTCTGACCCTCCGTTTCGCCTCAGAAGGATTCAGAACGACTCGTCGAGGACAGCAAGCCCACTCCTCGCCAAACCTCTTCGTCCCTCCTCTCACAATCATGAAGGTCCTTGCTTTCGCGGCAGCGGTGCTGGCCACCGTATCCTCGGTCGCTGCCCAAGCTGTGGTCGCCCGGAACACTTCCTCGGTCGCGCCGCTCCTTCCCGTCCCTGTTTACGACTTTGAAGTCACGTACGTTGCGAACGTCAACCCCGACGGCGTCTTTCCCCGTCGAGTCATTGGCATCAACGGTGTCTGGCCACCACCACCGATCTACGCCAACTACAACGAGACGCTCACCGTCAATGTCGTCAACGCGCTCGATGTGCCAACATCCATGCACATGCACGGTCTCTACTTCAGGAACCAGTCCTACCTCGATGGTGCCTCCGGAGTGACCCAGTGCGGCATTCCCCCTGGGGCCACCTTCACGCACTCCTTCGTGCCCTTGCAATGGGGAACCTACTGGTACCATGCTCACCATGGTGGCCAGTACGTGGACGGTTTCCGCGGTCCCCTCATCATCCGCCCGCCAAAGGAGATCTATAGCTACGACGCAGAGTACATCGTCATCATGCACGATGTCTACCACGCCGAGTTTGAGCAGATCATGAAGTCGTACGCCGGCGAATGGAACCCTACAGGATCCGAGCCCCCACCGGACGGCGCCATCTTCCTCATCCACGACGGAACGAACTACGTGCCAACTATGAAGTTCACTCCTGGCAAGACCTACCGTCTCCGCATGATCAACATGTCAGCCTTTTCCATGTTCAACGTGGCCATCACCGGCCACTCTATGGATGTCATCGAGGTGGATGGAGAGGACGTTGAACGATCTACCACTACGGGTCTCTCCGTGTCCGTGGCACAGCGATGGTCTGTTCTTGTTGAAGCAAAGAACGACACGTCGCTCAACTACCAAATGCAGTTCATCACCGAGAGCTCCATGTTCGCCATCATCCCCACAACTCTGAACCTCAGTTTCAATGCTACCGTCGAGTATGCACCCGGCGCGCCTTACAACAGCACCACTGCCGACTTTGTCGAGGTTGACGACACCACACTCGTTCCCATCGTTCCCATCCCCTCAAGTCCGGTCACTCAGACTGTTCAGCTCGACATCCTTCTTGCTCAGCTTGACGATGGAACCAACCACGGCATGTTCAACAACATCCCGTACCTTGCTCCCAAGGTTCCTACCATCTTTACCGCGATGACCGCGGGCAACAACTCGAACGATGTCAGCATTTACGCGACTCACTCTAACCCCTCCGTCCTTGGATACAACAACGTGGTCGAGGTCATTATCAACAACTACGACGCTGGTTCCCATCCCTGTGAGTTCTTGCATGACCTCGTTGATATCCGCACTACCAGGAGCTTTCTCACTTATATTTGCGCCTTCTTCTTTCTTAGTCCATCTGCATGGCCACAAGTTCCAAATCATGGGCCGTAATGAGAACACCACGTACGATCCCACGCAGCCCTTCCCCGAGCAAGCCAACCCTATCCGTCGCGATGTCATCCAGATTCCCGCGGGCGGATCTGTCGCTATCCGCTTCACGGCCGACAACCCGGGCGTGTGGCTCTTCCACTGTCACATCCAATGGCACATGGAGACCGGTCTTGCCGCCACGTTCATCGAGGCACCCGCGGAGATGCAGCAGCAAACCGTCATCCCTCAGTTCATGAGGGACCAGTGCGCTGCTCTCGGGACACCCGCTGATGGCAACGCCATGGGAAGGACCGGCGTTGACATCCTCGACATGAGCGGTCAACCCACAGGACCCAGCCCCATCACGGGAGAGTGGACTTCCAAGGGCAAGGGTGCCCTGGCGGCGACCATTATCGCCGCCCTGTTGGGTCTCGGAACGGTCATCTGGTTCGCCAGCGTTGACGCAGAGTCCTAGATCCCATCCCTCTGCACCTCCATTCAGGGCAGGCTTTTGCGGATCCCACTTTTTTGATGTAGATGTTTTTATCAATATTACACTTCCTTCCTCTTGCAATCCTATGCCGTCCAACTAATAGTGCCCTTGCGAGCGTTGCGCTGGTCAAGTCTCAAGTTGCTCGAAAGTGACTAACCTACTGTCGAGGACGTCTGGACATCTTCGGACTCCTCACGGGCCTTGCGCGCATGTGCTTCACCCAACCGCCCGAGAGAAGCGGGGACCCACGCTCCATTCCTGAAGTTACTTGTATACACGAAACTGATCGGGATTCCAACGATAGAAGAGCTACGGTTCGTAACGCAGTCTAGCAAGTTTGAAGGTCTTCGACATGAGCTCCCCGTTTAGGGACGTTACCAACGCCGCCAATGTTCCCGCCCAGCAAGTTGGTTTCGAAGGTCAACTTGCGACGCCGCCCAAACGCTTCCCTCCTAGTGGCTGTAGCAATGGCGGTCCCATCCCAGCAGCGTCCCTCCACTTGCAGTCGTCTCCGGTGCAGGCGCCTTCACCTCCCGCAGGCGCTTTTGCTCTCTTTGACGTACCGCACGCAGTACAAGGTAAGTCTACTTTCTTGGTGTTTCGAGACTTGTATTGCTGGTTCCGACCCAGAATGTGTTGCAGATTCCCCCATCATCTCGCCTCCTGGTCCAGTAAATCGAAAGAGGCAACGCGACGAGAATCCGCTGGCGGACGACCTCCTGCACGACCACCCTGCCCTTCCCCTTTTCCCAACGTCTGCCGAAAGTGATTCTCGGATACGCGGGCTGGATGACCATTCCAAAACCCTCCGCGCGCTGGAGAACACTTCGGCGTCGCGAAAGCGTTGGACCCGTGAGTGTGGGGTGGGCGCACTTGGATCGTCGTATGCTTTCCTGAGGGGTCGGGAGTCTTCAATGCCGATCTTCGCCCAACCGTTTAGACGTGAGTGCACACGCTTCCGTTCTCATGTGCAAAAGCTATCCCGTCTCGAGAAGTGCTGATTTCTTGGTTTAGCCTCGATGAGGAACTATTTCTCCCATTTTGTAAGCACCGAGCACAACATGTACCGCTTCATTTCCGAAGATACGTCGTACATTCCACCTTTTGCCTGTGCTTTCGCAAACAGTAAGAGTGTTTCTTGGATGAGTTCTTTTACCGCAAGGCTAACTAATGAACTTACATCCTAGCTTCAAAACACGGGCACAAGTTGGCTGTCGCAGATGAAGAAGGAATCATCGGCATAATCGACACCAACAAGGACAACCGATGGGAAGCAGGTAAAGGTCCCTGAGACGCAAGAGATCGGTCCAGGTTACTGATGAACCGAACAGAGCACGCTCGACCACAATGGCTGGCTCACGTCAACGCCATCTTCGATATCTGCTGGACCTCGGATGATCGACAGATCGCATCTGCAGCGGGTGACCAGACTGTTCGAATCTGGGACGTCGAGACCGCCCGATGTACGGCCATATTTCAAGGGCACAACTGCAGCATAAAGTCCGTTGCAAACCATCCATCGAACCCACGTGAGTAGCCGGTAGCCGGTGGGACCTGGCCGTTCTCGTGACTGGAACCTGACTCTCGCTGCAGATATTTTCGCCACCGCTGCGCGGGATGGACGCATCATGACCTGGGATACCCGAAGCGCTAGTATAGCGCCGGACGCACCAGGTAGGGTTTACGTCTGCCGACACAAAGTGAAGCACAAGCTCATCCATTTGTTATTCATCAGAATCCCGTTACCGTCCGACCAACACCATCAACAACGCACATGCGCTCCAGAAAGGGCCCGTAAAGAAGACGCGGGGTCAAAGCAACCCCTCGCAGAGCGTGACTAGTGTGCGTTTCATGCCCCATTCGGAAGACACGTTGGCATCCTCGGGTGCCGCCGATGGGTACGTCTACCGATGATTCAACTTCTATAGAGTTTCTTCTCACAATTACTTTCAGGTTGATCAAGCTTTGGGATCTGAGGAGTCCGGCTGCCTTCTCTCGAAAAGACAATCCCTCCCCACTTTCCACATCTCACGTGCTAGATGGCAATAGGAGAGCGCATGGTACGGGTTATATTTTCTATTGATTCACCACGCGTCCGTGCCCTCGCAGTCGGCTGATCAGTTGCATTATCAGGATTCTCCTCCCTGTGCATGGACAGCATCGGGAGTCGTATTTACGCGGCGTGCACGGACAATCGGTACTGCCATGCAACAACACGCCTTGCAATCAAATGGTGAATGACTCATCTTCTGTTTGCAGCATTTACGAGTTCGATTCAAGTACTCTCGGCAAGCCCATCCAGAAGTTCTCCGCCGCCGAGTACCGCTGTGACACATTCTATATCAAGACGACCGTATCACCGGACGATCGTTTCCTGGCGAGTGGGTCTTCCGATCATGGTCTCTACATATGGGAGATCGACCATCCTGAGAAGCCGCCACTCGTCTTGCGAGCTCATCGAGGGGAGGTCACTGGCCTGTCTTGGTCCAAACAGGAGCTCTCCAGGGTGAGTGCTAGCATGTCATAGGTTGTGGCCAGTTTCAAAGGCTGACGATATGTCTCGCTACAAAAGATCGCTGCTTGCTCGGACGACGCGACCGTGCGGATATGGAACGTTGATCTGGACTACGATGAGGCGGAACAAGACTTTGCATATCGAGACTACCGCGGGAAAGCTGAAGAAGGGAAGCTACGGATAGAGGAGGAAGAAGCGTCACCAGCGCCCAAGCTCATCACCTCCCAAGCCGTCCCTTCTCCTGTCGACCAGAACAACGAGAATGAGGCACCAACATCCTCGAATGCAAATCTCACCAGCACGCCAAGAGCGCACGTAGCGGGAACACCACGGTCTGGACTAGCCGCTCGAAGAACGAACTCTGGCCCTGTCAACTCCCTGAACCGACCAAATGCACGGAATACACCCGTGCGCACCATAGCGGACTATTTCGCGAGCCCGACCACCACTCCCTCCACCTAGATCTCAGCCTACTCTGGGGCTGCACTTACATCCCGCTACTGTACATTTTGAAAGCGTTTCCGGCTATCACCCCGCTCCTGATTCGTCCCGGGCAGACCCACACAACCTTTTTGTTTCAGGCGTCGCCGTGACACTAATAAAACCCGCATATTGTCTCAGAATGTCTCTATTACAAAACTCATGCCATGCTTCCTCTCCAGAAAACGAAAAGCACTCGTCCCCCGTCCGATGCCACCGCCTTTTCCGCAGGACATCCAGAAGTTTCCATTTTCATCATTCCGTCTCGCTGCGTCCAGGCGGAGGGTCGCTGAGATTGACGGCCTCCATCATGACGTCGTCGCTTCGAACGCTCTTGAGAAGCTCCACTTGGTCGGATCGAACTCCGTGCTCCCCGGGCAGGGTCTCAAAGTCCGGTTCCTTCTTCGAGGCCGGCGTGCGAGCTCGGAAGGAGACAGACGAAGCCTGTCGAGAGGCGACCCGTTGAATCTGGTTGAGCGTTTGCACGTTGGTGTCGGTGAGCGTGGTAAAGTGGGGACGGATATATCTAGCAGGTGAGAAGAAGGAAACAAAAGTGTCAGACAAGCCTTCCAGAAGTGGGAGCAACCAGACGTCCCTGGCTAGCCAGCTACTCACTTTGCATCCAGCTGATACAGCCAAGCGAAAATGACGCTCTTCTTGGGCATGACCTCCTCCTGCTGAGACTCCTCGTCCAACTCCGTGTTGGTCTCCACCATCCCGTATCCCGTCTGTCCGGCACCCGGCGTGGTCGGAGTCTCGGACGTTCCCGCCACGCTCCCCACGGTGGGATGTCCGGCGTGACCCTCCCCGCTCGACTCGTCGGGGACGAGATGAAGCCATCGGAGCATGTAAGGCGTCAACCCCCCCAACACCAACACCGTGAGGACGACCACCATGACCGTCGTGCCGAAGATCTGACCCTTGACTTCCTCCGAGAACACGGGATGTTCGAGGAACGTCACTCCGAGAGCGAACGCTACCGCTCCCCGAAGTCCGGAGAACCAGATCAGGACTTGCTGGTTGAACGGAACGCGATCCTCCTTTTTGCCGGCGATGTGTCCGAGTCCCAGGAAGAGGAAGATGTGGGTTCGAGAGATGAGGATGGAGATCTGATATTTAGGAACATAGGTTAGCCAACATACGACGACTCTGCACACCCTTCGAAGCTGGAGACGAGTGGGAAGTCAAGCTATACTTACGCATGCGAAGAAGACGAACATGGGACTGTAGGTGGTCGAATGCCCGAACGAGAGAAGACCCAGGCCAAGGTACAGGAAGATGAAGCACTCACACATGAATCCGATCATACGTAAGGTGGACTTGAAACAACAGGTCAAAAAAAGTGAGCCTTCCATTTTTACCGTTCTGCCAAGACGAGAGGAAAGTCCTCACCTTGAGCGATTTGGCGGTGGAAGGCGAAAGGTTGTTATACGCATAGTGAGCCATGGTGATACCGCAGAAGAAGACGCTGATGATGCCGGTCAAAGCGAGCAGATCGGCGAGGAGGTAGCTCGCATAGGCGAAGATGAGCACCATGGTCATCTCGTAGGTTCCTGCCTCATGTTGATCGACCTTCACGTGTTTCGTGATCTTTGCCAACGAAAGTCCAAACACCACTCCAACCACGGCACTGCCGAGGAAGACGCCTGCGCTAGCCAGACCCGCCACGATGAACGTGCCGACTCCGAGCCGCATGTAAGGGTCCGCCAGTCCCGTGAAGAATCGATACAGGATGATACTGACAGCGTCGTTCAGAGCCGACTCTCCGAAGATGATCATGTACAGCCGACGATCGACGTTGGCGGGGAGGAGGGAGAGAACCGTTACGGGGTCGGTGGAGGAGATGAGGGAGCCGAAAACGAGGGACTCGATGAAGGACCAGGGGGATATGAGTTTGCTGAAAAAGTACATGAGGACCGATGTGACGAAAGTGCTGTACAGTGCACCGAAGAAGGCGATGACCACGATGGTCAGGATGTTCGAGAAAAAGGACACTCTTTGCAATGCGAAGCCACCCTATTTGCATTACGGTTAAGTTATCGGAATGTTCAAGACTCCCAGTTATGGCTCGCAACGCACCTCGAAGATGATCGGAGGCAGGAGTACCATGTAAAAGAACTTGCTGGAAAGCTGTATGGCTTTGTTTTCCTCATCATACGACAAAGCCGTCCATCCCATCGCCACCACGAGTCCTGGGAACAATATTGGTTGAGGATAAATTGACACCGTTCGCGCTTTCATCCACTGTGATGCATACCTAGCAAGATATATACGGCCGTCTCGCCTACGTAGTGAAACTTCTTCTTGTGCAGGAAAACGTTGATGTTCATCGCCACCGCGATGAGCACCAGCATGAGTATCGCGCGGACAAATAGCGTGTGCGTCTCCTCGTCAGCTGCCGTATGCCCTGAACCGATGGCGCTGGGAAGACCATCCCCCGAGCTGACTTCAGTGACCTCCGCATAAGCGGTGGTCGTTGTTTCGCTCATCAGCAAAAGAAGTTGTCGTGAGGAACGGTGGAGATTAAAGAACGGTGATTTCAAGCTGATTCGAAGAACGGCTACTGCAGATTCGGAGGAACGAAAAAGGGTTTTCCGCGGACACCGCCCTTGCAGACAGCGGGCGAGCGGGGTTCTCGAACGGGGGGCTTACGCGCAACGTATTTTCGACAGAGGCACTTCGCATTCAAAACGTGAAAAAGGAATCAAAACTGATCAAAAATTGATAAAAACCGCACCCCGAGATATCCCTTAGCAGATGAAGGTTAACCCAATAGCTCATGTACGAGGCAGCACGTATGCGATCCTACCAGGACTCGAACCTGGAATCTTGTGCTTCGTAGGCACACGCCTTAGCCATTGGGCCATAGGACCGAAGTTTAGAAGACATGTTTGCTTGCGTGGCCGCTGCTGTATATATACAATAAGTGGTTTCCTCGAAGCACTTGCCAGCTTCGCGCGAGCGTTTCGGTAAATATTGTTGTTGTTGTCGTTTCTAGTGTGTACGAAATGTGGACGAATCATGTCGAGACCATGAGTATGCGGGCCGGCAAGGCGTGGTGCTTGCTGGCGGACATGACTAAATTTTCGGAACTAAGTACGCCGCCAAACTACAGTTCGGCGTTCGAAGGATTAGCTGAGAGCGATAGAGTTCGATACTGTAATAGTTGCCTCTACATCATGCTTGAGCTAATATTCTTCTTCATGCTCTTTCGTCCCATCTCATGATCGAGGAGCTGTCGAACGGCCTTCTCTAATATTACGAGCATTGTGACGAGGATAGCCCGAAGGGACTGTGAACATGCGAGCGCGGCAGGCTCTATCCTTTTTCCGAGTGCCAATCATCTGACGCAAGCGGGGATCCTGTTTGTCATTGTAGGATATAGGTCGGCGGCATGCATACGTCGCCTTTCCTGTGTCGAAACATCAACCATATTGTCCAATACCTGATTTAAATCAAACGCTGTTAGTTGTCGTTGCGATAGTGGTGAAGGAATCCGAAGCGAATCTACCGAGGTTGCAGAGGGGCCATTCATTTACGCTCTTCCTGTGGTTCATGGCAGCTCTTTCAGCAAGTCCAAACTAAGACCGGTATCTTTCCCTTTCTCGCGCTCTTTCAGCCAGATGCATGTAGTCGGTGTCTTGCTGAATGGCCTGGTCGTCCAAATGCTAGCGCCACTTCTCATCAGCGACAACCGCGGAAAGCTTTTCAAATGTATTCTTTACGTTGAAGGAGAAGGACAGGAGCTGCCAAATACGCATGCAGCTGGGAAGAAAATAGAAGTTCTAAGCTTTTGGCGTCTCTGACAGAAGAGAGGAAGACGGGGGGTGATGGGGGG